>VWRL01001779.1:0-20429 GCA_011833715.1 Carcinoscorpius rotundicauda | reverse complement strand
GATATTATCACAAAACTATTTTTGGGAATTACCATTTCTTTTTTCTCATAGTCTCATGAAGTATTGTAAAATGGAAACCAAACAGTACTATAAAGAAACCTTGTGTATATGTGAAAATTTAATGCCTGGATTCTCTTACAGAAATCAGCATAATGATATTAAAAAAATATATTTACTGTAATGAGATATATATGGCAACCTACCATAAGTAGCAAATGTAAGATAATAGCCACATTTCAAATTTCATCATAACACTCACTAAACTCTTGAAATATTTTTAAAAACACCACTTATCTTTGGGTGCTACAAATGTTTCTTTTAGTAATGTATACAGTGCTTACAAATTTAATGAGCTGTTTCCAAAAGACCTTGAAGCAACTTGAATCATCTATCCAAACACTGTCAATTTGAAATCAAGACAATATATTTTTTTTTTGACTTCATGAAAATTTGAGAGAAAATGGGGATACATTAATAAATCTATAAATTTATCTTTATGGCTGATCTTCAACTAAAATTGTTCTCATTAATTGCAAAAATTCATTTATGATAAGCTAAGCATCTATATTCTAACATACTTTTATGATTTAGAATAACAACTAATGAAGAAATAAACACTACTGCACTATTTAAAATACTTAAATTTTATACATCTATTATAAATAACTTATGAATAGTTCTATTACAAATTGATTTGAATTTCAATTCGTACCTCATCAAGAGAAGAAACAGGAATTAGCTTCTGTCCCACTTGGGCAGGAGGTTGATCAGTTGGTGGTATTTTCACCTCTTCATATTTGGAATTTTGATATATTCAAATCCCCATGGAAGGGTCATCTAATATAAATTAATGACTCACAGCATTTTTCTGTTTCAAGATATACAGTAATACTTCTCTTATCTTATGCAAATCATATAATTTGGTAATAAAATAATGACATTTTACAATCAGTGATAAAGTAATAATGCTTTTCAAACATACAAGATTTCAATTATAAATAGTAATTTAGTCATTTAGTCAATTTATTGAAACACATCTTTTGAATAAATAAACAAGAAAGTGTTCAATAAATAAGAGTATGCACAGTAAAAAATTTTGCTGTCACTATTGCTTGGTAAACCTAACAAGATTATTTTTTTGTGTTCTCTTAAAAAATTTCTGTTGCTTTCAAAAGCTATAATTTAACAAATTAAAATAACATTTTAAAATAATGGCAACAATGGCCTTTAAAAAACTAAGTGCACAAGAACAATGCAAAATTTAAACAAAAATGAATAACATTCTCAAGAGATGACAGTTTCTTAGCAAAAGTAGATATATTCATAAGAATTTTCACAAAAGAGACAAAAACACTGACACGTTTTGTTTCAAGAAGTATAATAAAAATTTACACTTTTTCATTTATTCTACAAACTAACCATCAGAAAATAAGAAAACAGTAAATGAAAATACTTTTAAGTTAAGCTGGTGAAACAGAATTGGCTTACAAAAATAATTTACAAATTTATGGATCATAAAAAATAAAAGATTAAAAACAAAACTAAAAGAAACTGCTTTAAGGAATAAAAGTTTAAAATTAATTACCTTTTAACTTCTAAACGGTTTTACACAATTATGTATCACACAGGCAATGTAGTACATAACAGACTGAAAATGCAATAAAGAGTACCCACTTTCTTCCCACACATTTCCATAAAATTATTAAAATTACAATTTTTTGTGAATAAACACAACCTTTATTTCCTAGCATTGTTTATAAGTCAGAAGTAATTAATATAATAGTAACTAGAGACTTCTAGTAGGTAAATTTTAACACAAGTTATGCACTTATGGTGAAACTAATAATAAACATCTCAATTGGTATTTTCAAAAAAATAATCAATTAATTTAAACTTCTGTTTTCAGTTATTTCAAATATCCAAGCAATGGAAACATTCCCAATACATATGTCTGTGGTTTAGCAAAAAAATCATAAAGTGGAAGTGTGAGGGTGTTTTGTGATTTGAGGTTCTCAGGTTTGATTTACATTACCATTAATTTACTCATGTTATATTTATTATTGCAAACCTAATGAAGCTTTCTGCCACTGCCAATAATTTTGAACTGCTGATTAAGGGGCAGAAAACTGAATGGTAGTATTCACTGTCAACCTTGTAGCTACTTAAGTATTACATAAAATGTAATTTATTTTTTCTTTACACAATGTTAAGTTTATAATTGCATAACTGCACATTTTAATGTTGTAGTAAGTAAGTAAGTATGAATTGAGTAAACAGGTCCAAGGGGTTCAAAAATTCCACTCCACCCCTTCCATTTGTTTCTTTTCAGAAATTAACAACTGAAATTAAATGAATAATAAATATTTAATGTTGTATATGTAGACCCAAATCTAGGGTATCTGAACATACTCCTTTTTCAGAGATTAAAAACAGCTAACAGTATCAAAAGAAAATGTTGCATGCCAGTATTATTATTTGGTCTGCAATTACTTTAAAAAGTTTTTTCTTTAACTTTTTTGAAGTCACACAATCTGGAGTCTACAGCAATCCAGTTACAACCTCAGCTAATAACTAATGTTTCTAAACAAATACACTGACATGAATATCAGTTAAACAATAACGTAGTAAATGTTTGCATCGTAACTTTTTCCAGAAACTCTAAAAATGTTTGTGACTTTAGACTCTAATAATGGAATCCAGAACAATGTCTCACCAGAGCAAAAACATTACAAAGATACATTAGATGTTTCCTTGGAGATTAGCCACAACTCTCCTGTACAATTAGAGTTGACACTACTGCCTCATCCTTCCTCAAACTCTTTACAGCCTTCCAAAATGACGGATGCTTGTAGCCAACCAATGCTCTGAAACCATTAGCCCAAGCTTTACAGAAGTCGTTTGTGCAGTCTTTCCCAGCTTTTGCAACTGCATGAACATTAAATAGAGCCAGAGGGTATCAAGGAAATATTCAACCCATTATGACAGGTACTTAAATTTGTTTAGTTTGGCGAATAAACAACATTATACCATTCCAAAACTAGACATTCAATTCATAATTATTGGAATTCAGCCAGCAAAAAA
This sequence comes from Carcinoscorpius rotundicauda, assembly GCA_011833715.1. Taxonomy (NCBI): domain Eukaryota; kingdom Metazoa; phylum Arthropoda; class Merostomata; order Xiphosura; family Limulidae; genus Carcinoscorpius; species Carcinoscorpius rotundicauda. The sequence continues at coordinate 17,348 of VWRL01001779.1, read as the reverse complement.
TTTACTGCCAGCAATTTAGCACCATCATTATCTGCTTGGTCATCATGGCAAACAGGAAACAACTGTCCAGTGATTTAAAAAACCGAATTATTGTAAAATACAAGTCTCGTGTGTCTCTTTCTGGTAATGCTACACAACAATGTGCCAAAATCTACTATTCAAAGCATAATTGGCAAGTAAAAGCTTACAAGATCAACTATAAACCTTTCTCGTTCCAGATGCTCCACCAAAATTCTAGATAAAACCAAGAGGAAGGTTCTCAGAGAAGTTAGTAGGAACCCTCGTTTAACACGTAATGGCATAAAGAAACTGGTAAGGAAGACTGGGGTTGAAGTAAGCACCTCTACAGTTACAAACATGTTATGCTCTTCTGGGTTCAAAGCATGCCATCTTCAGAGTACTCCATATTTAAAGCCTGTTCATTTAGAAGCACAATTGAGATATGCAAGAAAGCATGTAGATAAACCCTTTATCTATTGGAAGAGTATTTTTTGATCAGACGAGACTAAAATCAAACTTTTCGGCCATAATGGTGTTCGCAATATTTTCTGTCAGAAGAGGAAACGATATCTTCCAAAGAACGTCGTCCTTACAGATAAACAAGGAGTTGGTTTGATCATGCTATGGGGTTTTGTCAGCTCTTCTGAATGATGCTCAGAACTTGCAGCTTGGGCGTCGTTGAATCTTCCAGCACAACAACGACCGTAATCACACATCGAATATATGCAATCCTAGTTGCAGAGGAACTGTATAAATGTTCTGGAATTGCTATTGCAGTCACCTGATTTCAACTCAATTGAGAACATTTGGCATGAGTTGAAGACCAGGACTCATCAGCGTCATCCAAAAAACTTACAAGAGTTGGAAACCTTCTGTAAAGAATATGAAAGAAAATACCAGTCTAGTGCTGTCAAACAATCATGAAGGGCTATGAGGAGAGATTGCAACTGAAAGGCTACACAACTGACTCACGACGCAGGGGTATGAACACTTTGTCCTAACTGTGTTTGTATATAGATTTATTTAAAAATAATTTAATCTTATTTTTTGTAAAATATAAAACTATACATCAAAAAGTAAAGAAACAATTATTACCTCTTCTTACTACAATCTCTGTTTTTGTTTGCTGCTAGGCAAAGGTTGCTAGGCCTTTCAATATTTCACACATGGAAGATAAACTAAATTTTTTGGGGTTTTATATATAATTGAATAATAAAAAAAAAATCATAAATAACTGCACTGATACCACAGAATTGCCCAATAACTTAAGTTTAGAAATTATGATGTATTTAGCTTTTAGAAAATATGAAACCTTGAACAGATTAAAGACACACCCTTTCTCACTGGAATCTTGAATTGAAAGAACATGGTAGCTATTTCACACAGTAAAATGGTAGAGAAAAGTATACTGGGGACATTCTGAGCTGTTGAATGGTTATTCACATCATATATTAAAGTAAGTGGATATAAGAGTTCATTTTCAAAAATGGAAAGAGGTGTGTTTGATTCAATACATAAGACATATCTCAAAAAAATAAAAAAATGTGAGGTTCTTATTTTATATTCTAGCTTCTTAATATTAGTAGTCTGAATTCTGATTTGCACAAAACTACAGACATTACAAATATCAAATTTTGAGCAGTGCTACATTCAACATACCCATGACTCACTAAAATCACTATTTAGGAATGTTCTTCCAACATTTACTTTTAAATTAAGAAATTAGAGTTTGAATCATAAATAACAAGAATCATAAATTCATAAGATAGTAGTTTAATAAAATTTTGAATGCAAGTCAACAAATGCAATGACATGGCCTTTGACTTGTGACCCGTTGTTACAGGGTTAAACAAGTACAAAGTAGTCACCTGGTTGTTTTTTGTTATTCATATTTCTCTATCTAGGTAAGGTACTTATGCCTTCAAAGCCACCTTCAAATATGTACACTTGTTAGTATTAGACATGTAATAAAATTTAGTATTTTGTCCATTAAATCCTTATCCAAAGTGCACAACTTTATCTCAAGTTATCTGATGTCTTCTCATTGAAGAAAAATAATTTTGTAGAATGAAACTTCTCATAGTTATAACTATCTTAAAAAGTTTGAAAACCATTATAGAATGAATAAGAATAAAACAAGAAGTATACTTAAATAATAGAGTATTACCGTGTGAACAAGTAACAATGTTTAAGTTATCCACACTAGTCGCACTAATGTTTCATTTTTACAGTAAAGAGTATGATCTCAGTTATCTTTTCAAAAGTTAGTTGTAAAACCTGTAACCAATTTTTTCAATGTTTTTTCCATGAAAAAGAAACTTTACTATAAAAATAATGTGATATTTTTTATTAATCAGTGACTAATTTATGGTGTTTTAGGACTATCTGGTCAACAAAGTCAAAACATTATATGAATATATATTCTATAATTGATTAGTTTGGCCAAGATATGATTTAGCAATTCCAAAGTTTATATTTTTATTTCCAGTATGACTGATCAAAAAACCCAATAGAAATCAAACATTTCAAGTTTTTAAATTAAAATTAAACAATTATAATTATTTTTAATAATTTTTGTTGTATTTCAAATTTTGGTAAAAGTTAAGAAAACTTTACACTTAAGATAAATATTTATGTATATATTTAATTTAAATCAATGTTTTGGCTTTGCAGCTTTTGACTTATTAAAATATTTGTAATTAAATAGTTATCATTTAATAAAACAGATATAGTGTAGACCCCTCTACTGATCTCCTGGATTAATGTTTGTTTACAAAATATCAGAATAATACTTGCACAGTTAGATTGGATGGCTGGTTGGTTGGTTGGTTGTTTAGCATTTACTGGTGCAAAGCAACTAGGCTATCTGTGCCAAAAAAACTGATAAAAAGGCAAAAAACTTAAATCATTAAAATATGTTAGAAAGAATAATGTTAAAATGAAACAATCTAATTCTCAAATTAAAATCTTAAATAGTGTTAAAAAGACTAATGACCCTTAAAAATGTAAAAGCACAACTCAGGTTGCCAATGACACTGTCCAATGTCAATGGTTAACCCATGGAAAACTATGTCAAAATGATGCCATTGCTCTCAATTGTAACGATGCCAACAATCGTAAAATATGGGCTGTCGTGACCTGAGTGTTGCACAGACCATACATTGATGCATCAGTAATAGATAAAAAAAGTGACGAGTTACCAATGCACGGCCAAGCCAGAACAACTTCCTCCTTCCGATACTTATGGAAGCAAGACAATCATAAAGCAATACAAGCTTTAATCTGGAAAAGATTGTTATCATTTGCTCACTTCAAGTCAACTGCCAACTGGCACAGAGCTGAGCCTTGAATATAGAGCTGTCAGTCCATGTATGGAATAAGCACAGTGACAGTACAAGAGCAGAGAGACTAAGCTACAATGTCAGTGAGCTCATTACCACAAATACCAACATGGCCTGGTATCGAGGAGAACTGGATAGAAGTAGACGATAGAGAGAAATGGGAAAGTTGGTTTTGAATATCGACAAGAGCAGGGTGAGAACTAGCATGAAGCAATTCCATGGACAGTAGAGAGCTAAGCGAGTTGATGTAAATAGTACAGTTCATGTAATGCATAACTTCTACATTATTAAGGGCAAAAAAAATAGTGTACAATTCAGCAGTGAACACAGAAACTGTAGACTAGATTCTGTGTGTAACCCACCAAATCACAACAAACCATGGCTGAGTCCATGGAGTCACCTGATTTTGAACCATCTGTATTAATGGGAAGAGAAGGATGGTTGGAAAGAAGTTCAGCAAATAGAAGACAGTACTTTCCAACTAAGAGTATCAAATGGAGTAATAAGTTGTGGTACAAAGGGCTGACCTGTGGAGACAGCAACATCATCCAAGGACAAGCCAAATGGGTCTGGTTATGAAGGACAAATGGAACAATGACAGACTATTTATTCAGAAAAAGCATGGCCCACTGAGAAAGTTAAGGATTGAAGACTTGGAGCATGCAGTAAAGACAGCTGCAAACAGCAGAGGTGTAGAGGAGGTTCATGAGTGAGACTGTGTATAAACTCTGAACTGAAGATGTGACATAAGGCTTTGCTTCTTCAACAAGCAATAAATGTAAAAAAGAAGGAATATAATTGTTAATATGAGACAAATAAATTTACTCCTCAAAGTATAGAATATTCATAAATTTTACTTGTAGCATATTTGTGAAGCAAAGTGTCCACTCATGATAAACAAAATAATCTGCAGAATTTATTGCACATTAATTCTACAAATAAATAATCTAATAACACCAAAATGTTTTAAACACTCAGCATTTTAATTTACAGTTGAAGAAGTGTAAAGCAAAAAATGAGTGTCTAATTAAATAAATGTTACAAGGTTGTTTATTTCTAGAATTGTACAATTAACATCTTCCATACAGCAGCTTGAACTACAGAAATTAATTTATTCCTTGTTTATATCTGTTACTAAACAAAAATAACTTTTATAACTTACACTTACCACTACTTTTTGTCATTACCTAATTACAATACTTCCCAACTGAGAACTCTAATACTGTATTCCAACAGAACCAACCAAATTAAGTGAGACTAACTCACTCGTAATAAATGAGAATGTTCACTATTCGAATAATATTTTTCCAAAATATTCTGAAACTTGTTAAAAATACTTAGCACAAAATGGACTACCGAGAAACATCAAAACATGAGACGGGAAAATTTCACTAATGAAGCTGTTCTATTTCTCATGGACATTCATATATTTTAAAATCCAGGTAACTCATGAAAAGTGTGAAATTCTATTGAAAGCAGTGGTGTTGATTATGGAAACAAAAAGTGAAGAAAACAAGAGCTTTACATGTAACACTGATAATATTTAAGTGTGGCATTTAAGCCTTTTTTCAAATGTTTAAAACAGCAAACATTGTGCAAGAATATATAGTTTAATTTTATTAAAAAATGCAAATCTTTCCAATCGTTTTACACGTATTATCCACAAACATTGTTCTAAAAAATCTAATACTTCTTTAAATCCTTACTATTATTTTATGCTCTGTAGCAGAAAAAGAATAATAAACAAACATACACACACATATTTAATCTCCAGCAAAACAGAAAAAAACTCACTTTTACTCCTCCAACATATCCAGCAGACAGTTTAGCTTCAGAATAGGAATCAAACACATAAGGAAGATTTTTTGGGTGACCAATCACTGACTTGTGTGAAAACAGTGGGCTCCTTTTAGCAGATAACAGCTGTATTTCCCTGTCAGTAACATAAGGAAAGTCTGATTATTTAAAAAAGAAAAGAAAGATAAAGCTTCTGATTTTTAAGACAAGCGAGAACTACACAGTGATTATTTCATTGATAAATCAATTAAAAAAATGTTCTGCACTGGATACAAGGCATTGAAGTTCACATTGCCTCCATACATAGATTGTTATAAAATTGTCACTACACACCATTTCTTCTTGCTTTAGGCTAAAATTTCACATTGTGTTGAAAACACAAAAGAGTACTTACACATACATTATGTTTAAGCTTTCACAATCTAAACAAGTTAAAGTTGTGAAAATAATTACACCTTTCAAATATAAATTTTAAAGAGCAAATAATATATAATTAACTATTGCATGAAAATAAATACCATACGCAATTTAACTGTTTACCAATCAATATGTAAAAGATGAAAAGGTAGAACCAAATAATAGGGATGCAACATTCAACAATGGACTGAGCTTTATATGTTATATTACAAAACTACATAGTGCTAAAGACTGGCCCGGCATGGACAAATACGTTAAGGTGTGCATCTCATAATCTGAGGGTCATGGGTTCGTATCCGCGTCGCGCCAAACATGCTCGCCCTTCCAGCCGTGGAATGTGACGGTCATTTCCACTATTCATTGGTAAAAGAGTAGCTCAAGACTGATGACTAGCTGCCTTCCCTCTAGTCTTACACTGCTAAATTAGGGACGGCTAGCAGAGATAGCCCTTGAGTAGCTTTGTGCAAAATTCCAAATCAAACAAACAAAGTTAAAGACTCTTCTCTAAGTTACCTAAGAAGAGAGAAACCTGCTATTTCTGTTGGTTATTAGCATTCCACTCAGCTTCAAGCTGTTACTTAGCAATGCAGCTGAACTTAGAAAGAATTTACAACAGTCTTTGATGGGTGGGGGGATGTTCAAATGTTTCCAGATGACAGTGAAATATACCTCAGTAATGGACTTTGACTGTTTAGCATAACAGTCTATGTTAGCAACTTACGGTTGTTTGATGAGAATTGTAATGGTGAGCAAATCACACGACAGAAAAAACTGCAGTTTTAATGCTATTTTACATTTCTTTTTAAAATAATGAAACACAACTAATGTAATATAAAAATTTAAATTACAATATATTTGAAAATAATAACTTTATTGACAATAGAGAAGTTTAAGTTTTGAGATAAGTACCAAGGTAGAAAGAAATTTCAAAATGGCTATAAGAACAAAAGCATTAAAGCTCATTAAAGTTCAATTCTGTTTTTATTTAAATTTATTGTTTTCTTACTATTTGGACCATGTCTAACTAATAATCCCACCACACAAATTGTAAATTATTTGTTACTGTATTGAATGATGCAACACATGTTGTCTTAACCTAACCTCTGACAACCTAATAATTTTTTATATACATTTTATTTTTATAGCCATGAACAATGAATTTATAACACACCTCCGACCTAGTTTTTTGTCAATTGTTGATGAAATCTGTAAATACTTTCTATAATAATGGTACTTGCACACTAAACACTTTTTATTTACTTAAAAAATGCACCTGAGAACACAAAATAATACCATTCACAGATTACACAATGTCTAATAACCATCATAATAAAAATGGTTTTCAAAGTGGGAAAAAAGAGCCTTAAATTAATTCCCTTTCTTCTCGATTCAAACACCACAGGATAATCTTTTAAACTAAAAACAAAACCGAGAATCCTCTGTATTGAAAACAGTAGTATTCTGCATGATAAGTTAAAACTTTTAACTTTTCATTGGCTAAAAATAAAATAAAAATGTCAGAGAAGGAATTACTGGTAACTCGTGAAAGAAAGGATGTGACGGGTGAACACAGTAAATGGGTCTTATTCTCATTTCTTGGTTTCTTACTTTACCTTAGTAGTATATATAATGAATAATTTTGCATTCTGTACTTCTCAGAAGAGTAATAATTTAGAGGAGAATATCTAGAAAGCATCTGTCACTATTCTGAAACTAAGAAAGACCGAGGATTTATTTAAATACTTCCATTTAAAATTAACACCTTTCCATTCAGGTGATGGTCGAAGTATATAGCCATATATTGTAGACTTGTGTTCAAAATTTTATCAAACCACAATTTTGATTAATTTGCTCAAATTTGAAATAATATTTTAGTTTATAATTCAAATTTTAAAATTATAAATTATTTTTTAATTCAAAAGCAAATATAAAACCAAATAGCTAAATACTGATATCCAAAGGTTTTACCCATGCAAGGAGCAAAATACTTCTTTTCATCTGACAGTTTCATATCTTTTTCAATGATCTCTTCAATTTTTTTTTTCTGTGAGGCTTGATATTCTATTTCATCTTATCTACTCTAATAATAACTGTTTCAAAATCATCAATGTATAGTGAAATGAAGAGATGAAAACATAAAACTAATACTATTTTCTTCCTCTCCACTGACTTCTGTACTGAGAAGATTATACCAAATTAATTATTATAATAGCCCGAGCTTCTCACCTTTTATTTAACCTTCTTACTATACAATGATAAAAATTCTAATATTTTTAGCTACCTTCAGAATTTAATTTCACCACTTAATTAACAAAGTATATGAATCAATTTGGTGTCATAATATAGCTAATAAATCAAATTTTAAACCACATTTTAATTTTTAACTTCAAAAGCAAATTATTTAATAAATTACAAAACTTTTATTGCCCATTTAATGTGACATTCATTCACTCTGGTTTAATCATTTTCTGTTTTTCATTACCCCACATGATGTTCACAGTTTAATGAAAATACTCTTTATAGTGTAGATACTTCTGATGCATAGTCTAATTTTTATTACCTCCAATAATCTTTGTTTATGGATATATAAATCAGAAAAAAAATCCATTATTCATTCTTTTCTCTTAAATACTCTCTTTCATAATTGGCCAACAACTTTCTTCAACATTTTCTGTTACCTCATTTATAACCTATTGAAACAGTTTTAATTTATTAAATGATGTACATTGCTACCATGTTCACAGAAGAAATTTTATTTATTTCACCTAAGATAGTGATTATTACAAAGTTTAAATTGAAGAAATATGGGAATTATTTCAAGGCACTTACGCTTTAATTAGAAAGCAAATTAAATTATGATATCAGTAGAATATTTTTTGCTTTGTATGTGTTATTATTTTGTGTTCTTAAGTGCATGTTTCAAAATAAATAAAACTTATTTTAGTTATAAATAAAAATATTACAAGAAACTAGGATTATATTTCTGCTGAAAAAAAATATTGTCATCATAACAAAACAATTCCACTAATGAGTTTTTATAACTGGAAAATTAAAGGATGACTCACAGCATCTATATAGATGTGAATCTGCTCTTCTTATTGGTCATGAAAAATGTGAGGTTGATTAGAAAATAATCTTAAAAGTAATTCTTTGTTGAATTTCATGTAAAATTATTCAAAAGCTATCTGAACTAGTCATCCCTATGAGAAGACTATTTTGTCAGCTCCAACCCCCATCAAATTTTCTGCCTTCTCTAAATGAATTATATAACTTATCATTACATTATAATGATTCCCCGGTTAAAAAGGACAAGTACATTCAGTGATGTGATTTGAACCCTTGATCTATAGATTTCAAGTTAAACACCTTTCCATCAGGCCATACTTAGGCTCTCTCAAAAGACAGAAGGGAGGGACTTCTTTTATGGGTTTGGGAATGTTTTTGGTATCTCAGCAAATCAAGAATGTAAGAAGTTCAGACTTTAAATTATTGCTTATAAACAATGTATAACTTGTGTTTCTACTTAGCTGGAAACTGTAAAAGTTATAAATTTTTAAAGTTTAGAGACAGGAACTGAGGTGCATCACAGCACAGGAAAATCAACAATAAAAGTTTTATCTTTTTATTTACCTTTTATTAAAAAGGTATCTTTTTAAAATTAAAATTTAAACAAAAGTTTATACCTTATGTTTCAATACTAAGATCACTGATATAATTGATAACAAAGTTGTTCAGTTAAATTTTGAATGTAACACTACAAAAGATCATGACAAGACCAGACACAAAGGGTTAAGAAAGTTATAAATTAATGATCTTTACCACTTTTAAAGTTAAAATAAGTAATATGATACATGTTTTACATAATTTAATTTTTAACACATAAATTAATAAATAATTGTAGTTTTCCTGTGAAAATAAAATCTAATGAATAGGATGACTGGTTGGAAATGTCAGCTATGAGTCAAATGTTCAAATTAAAAGTTGAATAATACTGTCAATAATGAACTGCTGAACATTCACCAAGGCTTTAACCAACATTCTAGAACCAGTTTCCAAATGTTTGATACATTTAAGTTTCTTAATTTTATCCTCTTGTAAAAAACAAGACTAAAATATATTTACATAAATCACAATTAAATTCAACTAAAATAACTATTGCCTCTTAGAAGAAATCATTACATGTTTTCACACATAATCCATTTAAATCAGATAAAGAAAATATTGAATCTGACAAGAATATAAAAAATAATGATAAAATGATAAAAGTTTGTGTTTCAATAAGATTATTTAAAAGTTTTATTCCAAATCAATCTATTTGCTGTACACTAACAATTTAATTTTAGTCAATGAAGATTACATGAAATCAGATTTAATGCAAATAAACATTTGATACCACTCTTTTTATTTGACCATGATTCAATTGCAGCTTCCACAATGTTAACTTCTCCCAGTTTCACAGTATTTAAATTAAATTTAAAGGCTTTTCCAGTCACAAGAGAGCAAAATCATACATTGACAACTGTAAAAGTGTGCACTTTTTACAAGCTGGCAAAGAATGATTAAATTATACTTGTCAAGAGACATCAGTTGTTGTTGTTTTTTAATTAATCACAAAACTACACAATGGGCTATCTTTGTTCTGCCCACCACGGGTATCAAAACCCAGATGTAAGAGTTGTAAGTCTGCAGACATACTGCTGAGCCACTGGGGGGCTGGGGACATCAGCATTTGGCTTGTTGTATTTTTAAACACTTCATTCTACATTTAGTCTCTTAGGGATTTTAAAGAATTAGGAGAATGCATAATAATAGTATTCCAGCCACATTATATATGTTATATCCATTGCTGATGCATTTCACTCAATCCCAGCTTTTCAGGTCAATGGGAATACCATTTATTTAATGCAATTTTTTGAGTACTTTAATTTTGCTGAATGAACAAATAAAGCTCTGAATATAATTTATAAAAATACTGACCTTTACATTATCTTCACAGACACGGCAAACTTTTTAAGAGGGTCAATAACCAGCCAAAATAAGAAATTGGTTCCAATCATGTTGGGTGAGTGTGATGATTTGGCATGAAATACTTCCCAAATTATATCAAGAATACATGAAAATTAAGAGGTAACATGGAAAAATACTCATACCTTTGATCTCTAAGATACTGAGGATCAAATATAAATGTATTATCATCAAGATTTCGTGCCTGGTCTCGCTGGATACGTCTATCTTCCTTTTTGAACTGTTTCTTTAACTGTCGTTCTTTTTCAGACTTTGGCAAAATACAGTGGGCATGCATTATATGGCGAATTTTGGTTCACTGAACTTTATAATTCTACACTTAAACAAATAAGCTATTCTTTAGATTCTTAAACTTGAAAGTAATAAAACATGTTTAGTTAAAAACTGCTATTGACTGACACTTAGTTGGTTATATTTTAATGTTTACAAACAGTTGACATGTATCTTTACTTCTGTAGTTTATCTTTATTTTTCTTTCCTGTATGAGTATTAATGAAAATTTTTAACTTTAAAAAGTAAGATTTTCTAAAAACTAATTAATATTAGTTTTTTTCTTACAAGTTCAATATCTTCAACTAACATATTTTTCAGTTATGGAATTTTTTGCAAGCAGACTTTTCTACCTAACTGCAATAGCACCATAATGCCAATTATGTAAACTGATTGAACTTAATGTTTCACATTTTACCAATTAGTATATTAAAATATGGTTTTCTCCAATAAAATAAAACATTTTAATCTATTTTCAAATTAAAAAATATGGTATTTACATGTGAAACCAATGTTTTGGGTTTAGCAAACAAAATACACTGATTTTTGTGCATAAGGAACGCAATCTTACCAAAGAATATTTAGAAAAAGTTATCATACAGTAATTACACATGCTACAGAGCAAACTTGGGTAATTAGAAATATTTTCTAATCAATTAATCAATAAACTCGTTAATTAATTACTATAATTTATCAACTGATAAATTAGTTTATGGAACATTAATAAATATAATCTCTGCTGACAAGTAGCTGATTATGTTACCTAGTTCTACAAGAGTTTAAAAAAAATTATTTTACTTTTGTTTTGTCATGAAAACCATCTAAAATTTTAAACCCATAGCATATTAAATATAAACTCAACACTGACTAATAAACTCTCTCATCAGCTTTTCTGAGTACAAAACAACAACCCACATATTGGATTTTGGGTCATAACTAAACCTTTACTCATATACATGTAAAAACGGCTCGTTTGGGTGAAAATATTTTACATAGAAGAGCGAAACAAAGTTTTGACCTTCTTTGGTCATCATCAGGTTCACAAAGAAAGAGGTAACTAACCCAAAGTTGACCACATGGTTGGAAGGGGTTGTGTAACTGAGTGTCAAAATGTAGAGGGCAGTGTTAGATGTTTGAATATATAATTTATTTATTTTATTATATTAATATAGGTATAAAGGAGTTTCTTTATATTGGTTTATTCTGGGTTTAATATATATTTCTCTACAAGTGGGTTTTCTCCACATCACTGAAACCTTTACTCAGTTATCAAGAAAAAATTTAAAAAGTTCAGACCCTATATTTATTAATTCGTTTGTTTTTTTATTTCATTTAATGAAATATTAACAAAATAATCACCTGAATTGTAACTTGGCATCCATAAGCAGATCTCTGTTTAGTTTTTGACATTACTCTTTCCACAGAATAGTTGAAGCCAGTTGATCTTGTTGTTACAATCTCTTTCCTACACTTTAGTAGATGCTGTATCAGACCAAGTCTTTCAACTCCCAAAAGCTCAAACAGCTTAAATAATACACAACTTTAATAAGCTACATCATTTTCTTTTGAAAAGCTAATATCATAAATCTCAAATTTAAATTGAAAATATTTAAGGAATTTTATAGCTTCTATGCTTCAAAATATTGAAATAGGTCTTTAAGAAAATTCAATTTTTAACAAATTTAATGCTGTCTATAACTAATATTTACAGGCATATTTTCTTGCACTTTTTTAAAGGCAATACTAATAAAGGAATTCTTCACTCTATATTAAAGTTTAAACAATGATGTACTTTTCCACTTTAAATTCCTTTTGAAAATATTATCTGAATTAATAAATCAAAGTAACAAAGCTGACTGGTTAATATTCATGTGTTATTTTAAATAAATATGACACAAATTATAAAATTAAATTTTTTCTACAGTGAAAATGTATAACAAATTATTTCCTCCTTTTAAATAATATCTTCTGAGTTGTACTGCCCTCTAATTGCACATATTTTTGTTCACCACTGTCACCGATACTCCCACATCCCCTCACGTGTTTATATGTGAGGCAGTTGCATGATAGCATTTAAATGAGCATATGAATAACCTTCCAACAATAAGAGTATGACACAAATCTCAGCACAAGTGACTCACTTTACGCAACACTTAATACAATATTACTTCAAGATTGAGCAACAGAGAAAGAGATCAGTAATGGACAGCATGAGACATGTAAAAATCTATTGGAAATACATTTTTATTGTTGGAAAATCTCAACTCCAATATTATATGTTATGTTCACTACCAGTGTAATATTACTTAGATGAGTCCCCTTCACAAGTGCCTAAAGAAAGCCTATGGAAGACACCTCAATAGAGTGCCCCCTTGTCAAGTAAGGTACAAGACAACTGTTGAGAAGTAAGAATAGATCCTATCAACTGATTTGGGAGAGACAAAAAAAAGTGAATCAAAGCTTGACAGACAGTTCCAAAAAAATTAATATGCAAAATATGACTTGGCACAAAACCAAAAGCCTAAAATCTCCTTTGTATCCAGATATGAACCCCAACCTATGGATGAGGAGGAAGAATATTCAACTGTGGTGTCATCTCTGTTCAATAAACAGGAAAGTTCCACATGAATGGAAGGAGGGATATGGAAAGAGGCGTCCAAGGGATCTCAAATGGGATTTCCTTAACCTTGGACTGAAGAGGCTGCTTGTGAGCTTGACCAAGGGGAATGAGGGCCTCCAAAGATGATCACATTCACCAAACATAAAGAGCCTCTCAAGCATCTGGAAAATGAAAAGAGGAAATGTTCCAAACCTAAAGTTCCCTAGACTGCAGGGAAAGGGGAGAAGGGTGGGACCATCTGAGACAGGAATTGAAAAACACCCTGATATGAACAAGAAATTTAGTGGGGGAAAGAAATGACTTATCTACCTTTACTAGCTGACCTACACATGCAGCTTCTAAAAAGAAAATAAGTATGAATGGAAGAGGTGGTGTGCAAAGGAGCTAGTAGCTGCCAGTAATCCACGTAATGATGGAAACGAAGGGTCATGAATCAAAAAAGATGGGCAAAGACCTTGACCACCTGACAAAAAATGTCAGACTGAACAAGTATCCAGAACTATTAGATGAACACCCAGAGGCCAAACAAAAAACCTATGATAGCAGATATAAAGGGAAAAGTTTTTAATGGTAATTTGTTAGACTGCCAGATGATAACAATAAAGGTCAACTTTAAATTTTTTAATAGTTTTATTTTATTTTAGAGAATGGAACAGCCAAGATGGATCATTAAGTCTCTTGTTGTCTCTAAATATTATATGTTGTGTTAAGATAGGGTCAAGTTTTGATTCTATTACAACAATATCAGATCTTTGCAAGATATTTTTGTCAAAGCAAAACAAGACTATTTAAGTCACAAATACAAAAGATCAATAAACACAGTTTTAGTAAAATATTTTAACACATTTATAATTTGTTTGAATCAATATCAGCACCTAATTACATTACTTTTTTTAAATAAATGTTTAAATAAATAGAAAATACTGTAAACATTAAAATGTTTTCAAACCATTTTGAGAAACTAAAAATATTTTTACTGTTAGATCATTCTTCGTAAAAAAAAAAGAATTACTGAAAAGCTTACCAACATTTAAATACATATACAATACATATTGACTCATTTTATACAAAAGATTATATTGAACAATTATTCTCATACAATCAGTAATATCTTTTATTAGCCTTTATGGATATATCAAAATGTATACTGGATTTTTTAGTCACAAATACCATATAAAATTAAGTTGAGGATGAAATGTGAAAAAACACGCATACCTCTCATTAATGGTTAGCACTTTGCCATAAGCCAAATACACACATGCTAGTTACGTTGCTTGCTCTGTCTAAACTAAGTACATATATGTTGCAGCATTAATACTTTCAAATTACTCTTGTATGATACAGTTGGCCATCTACATAAAGTTGTAAGTCAATCTAGTGTATGGATCTATTTTTACTATTACTACAAACCAAAATGTGACTGTGTTCCCACACATTTTGACTATAAATCTGGGTCTTTATTCAGATTTTAGAATGTCATATGCTCACAGAAGCTGTTTATTCATTATGGGAAATTAGCCTTGAAGTTTTAATAATACTAATCTGCTGGTCTCATTCCAAAATAATACTTTCACTAGCTAACAATACCTTTAAAGTTTCATAGGTTGCATATCACAGGCCTACAATAGTCTTATTATTTTAAAATGTTTATATGTTCTGCAGTAGTTCTTGTACACTAAATCCAAAAGCAATATCCATTTTTCTCCATTACATACAGATTTTTTAACAATGTCACAATTTCTTTTACACAAATGAATGATTTTTATTGAAATCTGATTACATTTTCTTGTGCTTAAAATATTGACAACGACTGACTAGACCAATTGCTAGGTATGTGTCTTGTTAATCATTCTAGAACTCACAAGAAACACACTACTGGTATATAAAGAGTTAAAAGGCAACATGATGTGTCATTGACATTTTTTTTTAATATTACTTATTCACTGCTATAGTAACAAGTAGTTGTGTAAACAACCCAAACATATTCTTTTATACTTATGGTAAATTTGTTGTAAAGAAACAAAGAAAAAACATTAAAGAATTTGTCAAATAAACCATATTATGTGTTTGGTGACCAAAATAAATCACGGGCTTCACACAAAGTTTGCACCATTTGTGTCAAAGAGTTAAGATATTGGACTAAAGGTAAGAAAAAACCTTTGCCTTTTGAAATTCTAATGGTGTGGCATGAGCCTAGAAACCATGAAGATGACTATTTTTACTCATGTAACACGCAAGCTTATACAACAGATAAAGGGTTTGAAAGTACAAAGAAGAATGTTGAAAAAAAGAAACATGGAGTAATTTTAAACATGTTCTTGACAATTTTTTTGTGAAACAACTAGGACATAAATTATGAAAATACTGTCAATAACATGCTCCACAAATTCAAAAAGTTCAGTTGTTATATGAGTTGGTAAGTCAATTTCTTAAACTCACATACCAATTATTTCTCTAAGAATCTTGATGCTGTCAATAAAGAAGGGGAAAGACATGAAGGAATGGAAAGGAGGTATCAATAAATGTGGAACATTAGCAGATAGCTCATTACTATTGGTAAATGAAACAAGATTCTCCAGGATAACACATAAAAGAAAGACCAGAACATGTAAATTTGAAGCTAAAAGAACTTGATTTCAGAAAACAAATCAAAATGCATATGCATTTCACAACAATTTTTCCTTTCTTTATTTGTATGCATTTTCATAAACAAACATGATAATAATAGAATGTTTGTTGTTGTAAACAAAATAATGTGTTATAAAGAAAAAATTTTTCTTCATGATTTGTAAAAAATCCTTAGACGAATTAGAAAAATTAATATCATGATTTTGAAATCTGTGTAGCTGAATTATGGAATATTTGTTATTAAAATCAAAGCAACTTTATGAAGTCTAATTTTGCAGGCTTGCATAATTATTCCAATGTTTAAAAATTAGTCATCAGTTATAAATTATCTGAACAATTTAAAAAATTATTTAATTAATCCTAAATTCTGAAGAAAAGTAAACAATTCACAGAAATGTTTAAAATTATTGTATAGAATTTTATAGTAAATCATTTTAGTTTTTCTTTAGAATGTATGAATAAATGAAAGAAAAAGTGTAAAACTTTAAAAAGTATTTGATGGTCTTTGTAAATAATCAAAAATTTAGCCCATGTTAAATTTTGGGCTTTTAACAGATTGCTCCTGTCTGTTTCTAGTGGGACAACAAAAGACTTCTGTACTGAGGATTTTTTTCAAATTGAACTCAAAGTTGTAATATACATGTGCAGTGTCTCTCAACAAACTGCTCAGAATGAATGATGACGTCACATATGCAATAATTCATATGTAGAAACAAGAACAAAGGAAAAATTACTGCAGAATTGAGCTTACCCACCCTACCCCCAAAAATAAGACTACACAAATAATAACTTTAATCTGAGAAAGAATATCTCAGTACAAATACCAATACACTCCTATTCTAGAAAAAGGTAGCAGTTCATTAATAGCAAAACTCTACGATGTCTACAATTCCAAAATACTCTTAAAACATGATCTCAAGGTAATGTTATAATTGTGTTTTGGTATGTATAAAATTGAATTCTAGTTGACAGACGATCTCTAAGTATAACCTACCTCATTTTGAAGTTCATCAATTGACTTTTCTGATATCAATATGGTTAATATAGATGAAACAATGTCATCAACTGTAACCCCAAGTAAATTGCTAGGAAAATATTCATAGTACTTTTTTACTTCCTGCTCTAACCATCTCCTATCAAAACAAAGCATTTTCTTTTGTTTTTTGCTTTCTTCTTTAATATTATCTTTTCTAACAGGCTTCTCAAGATCTAAAGTAAAACGTAAATCCTGTCTTTCTGAATCTTCTTGA
>VWRL01001778.1:0-20522 GCA_011833715.1 Carcinoscorpius rotundicauda | reverse complement strand
AATATAATGTTGATTAATGAACAAGATTAAAAATACTGTATATTAGTAGGTAGGATACTCTGTTGATTAATAAACGAAATTAAAAATATTGTAGTTTACCAGGTAGAATATATTGGTGATTAATGAACGAGTTTAAAAATAGTTTAGTTTACCAGGTAGGATACACTGTTGATTGATGAACGAGATTAAAAATACTGCAGTTTACCAGGTAGGATACACTGTTGATTAATTAACGAGATTCATAATATAGCTGATAAATAGGGTGATATACTGTTTACAATTCATGATATTTAGAATACTGGAGCTCATCCTATTTAGTATTTACTGATGAATTCACGGCATTCAGAATATCAGTATAGGATAATATATTGTACCTTTCTTTTTGAGGGGCACACTGGGAATGGAATTACTAGATACTTTTTGATTAATTGTCAAGATTCAGAATACTGTAGCTTGGAAATATTTTTGTTTGTCTTCTGAACTTTGCTCAAAGCTACATTAGAGCTATCTGTGCTTGTCATTCCTAATTTAGCAGTGTAAAACTCGAGGTAGCTAGTCATCATCGCCCACCGCCACATCTTAGGCTACTTTTATCAATGAAAAGCAGGATTGACCATCACATTATAATGCTCCCATGTATAAATGGATAAGAATGCTCGGTATGACAAAGATTCAAATCCACAACCCTCACATTGCGGTTCGAGCCTCCTAACTGTCTGGCCATGTCGGGCTGTAGGGAATATTGTTGATGATTTAATGGAAACCATAACTTACAGTGAATGGTATTTTTTGTTTATTTATGGAGGTTCCGAATTGTGTGCCTAAGTTCGTTGGATAATATATTCGTCATTAATTAACATTATTCAGATGTTTGTAGCTTATCCTGTAGGGTAATGTTTTTAGTGATAAATTAAAGACATTCACAACTCTGTAACTTACCGGATATGATAATATTCCCTTTGCTAATTAACGAAATTCATAATAATATAGCTTACCATGTAGGTTAATATATTACTGATTAATGAACGAAGTTCAGAAATCATTTTATCTGGTAGAATACATCACTGATTAATTGACGACGTTCCGGATTCTTGAGGTTCAGACACAACACTGGAACTTACCTTGGTAGAATATATTATTGATGTATTAATGAGGCTGATACTGCTGTAGCTAATCAAGTAAATTTTTTTCACTAATTTTGGAGATTCAGAATGGTGTAACTTACCCGGTAAAATATATTTTTCATTAATTAACGAAATTTATAATAGTTACCAGGTAGGATATATAGTTGATTAATTAACGAAATTCAGAATATTATAGGTTATCAAGATGGATATGTTGTTCAATAATTAACAGCTTTCTGTGTACGTATGATTCGCTTGTTTTTAATATATTACAATAAAACAAGTAGGTTGTTTGCTGTCTGTTTATTGTTGAAATGTATCGCCAACAATCGCCAGTATAAAGAATAGGGCACCAGAAAACTTCACAGTCACTTAAAACCGTGATATGTAACGTTTCTACAGTTAAAATCGTATGACTTTAACACAAGTTTTGTTAATTGTTACTCGTGATAAGTAGCATTTTTTATTACCTTTTTATAACTTTAACATGAATTTCGTTAGTTGTTACTCATGACCATGATTTATGATTTTCTCTGTAAGCACTGGGAAGTTTTCTATGTAATTCAGTGTTTTAGTCATGTTTACTTGCTTTAATTTCATTTTGGGACAATTTTCTAGTTTAGTTACATGTTTTGTTAAACTGTTGACATGTTATTTTATCCCCGAATTTCGTTCGAAATCGAGTAATAAACTTGGTATAATTTTATGCTTCCCAGATGTTTTGGGTGATGAGATTGTTTATTTATTGAATTTCTTGTAAAATTACTTCAGGGCTAATTTTGAAGTGATAAACTAGTTAACGCAGCCAACCGCAAACTCACAG
The DNA here is from genome assembly GCA_011833715.1 of Carcinoscorpius rotundicauda. Taxonomy (NCBI): domain Eukaryota; kingdom Metazoa; phylum Arthropoda; class Merostomata; order Xiphosura; family Limulidae; genus Carcinoscorpius; species Carcinoscorpius rotundicauda. The sequence continues at coordinate 18,575 of VWRL01001778.1, read as the reverse complement.
AATGCTATGCTGAAACAGTGGTGTTTGATTGTCACTCTTATAATACACTCACTGCCTCAAAGACCCAGTGTTTCTGGCAAGTAAAAGAGTGCAAACTGTATAATACACCGTCTGAGACGCCATATACTAGGTCAAATTTGACCCTAAGTGATTAGTTTATGGAGGTGAGTAATGACCATGCAACTGGACTGGGTCAGAGTATTCATTTGCCGTGCATGTCTCAACAAAATCAAACTTTGGAAAGTAACAAAACAATTATAAATAAGATGAGTGAAATTTTTACAAGACAAGTTTGAAGTTTTAAAGATTGTAATTCTGCAGCTATGAGATGATGTTCGAGAAAAATATTCATAACAGCTGAAAAAGTGATTTGTAGAAATTCAAAATCAGATTAGTTCACACATTTCTCAGAAATACATGCATTCGTAAGTCTACAAATCTCCACTGCTAAAATACAGGATTCGATTTCCGCAGTGTACACAGCAGAAATTTCATAGTAACTTTGCTTGAAGTCAAACAAACAATTAAAAACTAACTTATTGTATTACTTGTTACCTACAAACAATGCTATTAACTTCTGTATAAAACACGATTTGCTGAGAAATATCCAAACATTGTTATTAGTTCTGTAGTTTATAATTACATCTTTTTACTATAAGTTGTAGGTTATGGAAGGAAATATATACATATATATATTGTTTAAATTCAAAGTTTCAAGGATTTGCATACCGGGCTGGAGACCGGATAGCAACGTGGATGTTCTATGTAAGTTAATAATTTTAAATATTTGTTAATTACTTAACACAAACTACAGAACTAAACCTGTCATGTCCTAATTTGATTTAAATGTTCCAACTAGTCTTTCTGTCAGTTTAAAGTTTAGAGAAACCACAACATTTAGTTGTTGTTTTACCATAACGTCAAAGCAGCTTTCAGGTATGACAGAAAGATTTTTGTGAGGGAAACACAGAAGAATATTTCTTCATATTCTTTCCGTAAAGCAGCTGATGGCCTGGCATGGCCGAGCGCGCTAAGGCGTGCGCTCGTGATCCGAGGGTCGCGGGTTCGCTCCCACGTCGTGCTAAACATGCTCGCCCTCCCAGCCGTAGGGGTGTATAATGTGACGGTCAATCCCACTTTTTGTTGGTAAAAGAGTAGCCCAAGAGTTGGCGGTTGGTGGTGATGACTAGCTGCCTTCCCTCTAGTCTTACACTGCTAAATTAGGAACGGCTAACACAGATAGCCCTGGAGTAGCTTTGTGCGAAATTCCAAAAAAAAAAGTAGCTAATGTCTAATATATTTTTAAAACGACCCTTTATTCAGTTACGTTTTTATTTCATTTTGTAGACCTAACAAACGAAATATTTTTATAAATCTTCTATGAAAATATTATTTTAAGTAGCTAAACCATTTCTGACAAACAAAATACTTTCTTTTCTTAACAAAGCTAATATTTCGTTTTTAAACATATCAGTAAACTATTCATAAATATCTAGTTAGTTTTTAGGCCTAACAACAACAGTATTGCTGTAAAAATCACCATTTGTGAGCTAGAAAGACAAATTTCTTGTAGGTTTCATCACGAAAACAGCGCGATGAGTTTGTTTTTGAATTTCATGTAAAGCTACTCGAGGGCCATCTGCGTTAGCCATCCCTAATTTTGCAGTGTAAAACTAGATTGTTTGCTTGTTTTGGAATTTCGCACAAAGCTACTCGAGGGCTATCTGTGCTAGCCGTCCCTAATTTAGCAGTGTAAGACTAGAGAGAAGGCAGCTAGTAATCACCATCAACCGCCAAATCTTGGGCTACTCTTTTACCAACGAATAGTGGGATTGACCGTAACATTATACGCCCCCACGACTGGGAGGGTGAGCATGTTCAGCGCGACGCGGGCGCGAACTCGCGACCCTCGGATTACGACTCGCACGCTGTAAAACTAGAGTCATCACCCCCACCGCCAACTCTTGGGCTACTCTTTTATCGACGAATAGTGGGATTGATCATAACTTAATAACGCTCCTACAGTGAGGGGGATGCGAACCCGCGACCCTCACACGTCTTAACCCACCTAGCCATGCCGGGACCGATAAATTACGCTAATAGTAACAGAGGTACATTTTAATTTCAGTTTTCTGATGTCGAGGATGGTGAAGCCACTGCTTTTACTAATGCCGGAACTGTGGTTTGGCCCAAGAAGGTATAGTTACATTTATTTTACGTTTATTAATGCCATTCTTGTGTTATTATCATAACAAAAACCTTAATGTTATGAACGATTTAAATACAATCGGATGTGTGATGAAGTAACCAAACTGAAAAGTTCGGGAAATTCATAGACAAAAATACTTTAAAAAAAACACTACCTATACTATTTCCAGGGATCTGCTGCGTTTTTGTGGAATTTAAAAAGAAATGGGGGAAGGAGACGAGATGACCCGTCACGGGGCGTGTCCAGTGCTTCATGGATCTTAGTGGGGTAAGGTTTAACTGACCTAACTTTATGTCCATTTTCGTAACAAAATAGTGACCACATTGAACTGAAGAAATGACTCAAACATGTCAGATGGTTATCAACTCCCTTGAATATAAATGTTTTTTAACAGAATTTTAAACAGATTAGCAAGTCTAACTATTGAGACCTATGAAGAGAGAATAAAGTATACGTAATTAATAACCATGGAAAACATGGCCCACTAAACGACAGCACAATTTTAGAATTTCTTGCACATTAGGAAATACGTTAATCAAATCTTGATTCCAGCTATAAGCGTGTACATGTATAGTGAGTGTGAACAGTACTAGTCAAAACACAGATCATTGTACACTGTCAACTGTACTAGTTAAAACGTGTAAAATAGATCATTGCACACTGTCATCTGTACTAGTCAAATATGTAACACAGATCCTTGTAGACTGTCAACTGTACTCGTCAAATATGTAACACAGATCCTTGTACACTGTCAACTGTACTCGTCAAATATGTAACACATCCTTGCATACTGCCAACTGTAATAGTAGAAACATGTAACTCAGAGATAACACAGAAGAGTTATTTATTGTCAAATACATAAAACAGTTCCAACAGGTTTTAACAACTGTGGAGTGGCGTGCATTAAAATATCTGAAAATTATATGAAAAATATGCACGGAACTATAGATCTAACTGTAACACTATCATAGAGAAATAGTGTGCAATTTTTATCTGAAGTACTGTCACAGAGACATAGTGTGCAAGCTTTATCTGCAGCAACAGAACCATTGTAAAATATAACAGACGTATGTTAGCACTCAGTAAAATATTATAGAAAAAAAACAGAAATAGAGTAGAACACTAGAAATTTTGTAGAACACAACCAATTCATAGAAGAATGCAATACAACAGTATCATAGTAGAACACAGCAGAAATTTTAAAACACAATTGAAAAAATTTAAAATCTAGGACTTGTTATTTGATAAAAACGTGTTTATTTATTATTTTTATAGTGTCAAAGCTACACAAGGGTGAGCTGTCACTAGTAATGAAAAAAATCTCTAACAGAATTTACACCTGTGTATACGAAAGATATGCAAGATAATAGGTAATTATATTACTAGTGAAATTATTCAATTCAGTTAGAAATAAAACATTATAAAATAACTAACAGAGCCATGAACACATTGTTAAAATCATTTAAAATGTTTCGATAAAGTTTTGTAGTGATCAAGTACGTGTACAACAAATTGTATATATATATATATATATATTTCAGAGTCTATGTAAACTACTTGTACCTACTGATGACAAAACATTCTCCATACATCACAGATTTGTTGCTACGTCACACTTCCAACAACGTTTTCTTGCTTATCTATCTGAGCCTTCTTCATATGTTACTACCTCAAGGAGAATTCATCGTTATCACATTTAATGTTTTCTTTGTTATTGGGAAAATTACTTATTGAAACAATATCTCATTGGATAAAATTATTTATATTTCAAATATGTCCATGTTATTTTTGTTCATTATTTTTAATTATTGTTATTGGGAAAATTACTGATTGAAATAATATCTCATTGAATAAAATTATTTGTATTTCAAATATATCCATGTCATTTTTGTTCATTATTTTTAATTATTTAAAAACCAATGTTCAAATTTGAGGATACAGTAAAACCAAACAGATCTTTCTTTAAATCACTTCTGGATTTTGATGTCCGTTGTTTTTTAACTTTATAAAAAGGTTCGTCTTCACTGAATTGTACATTTTATTTTTAGTCCTCAACAGACCCGGATCAGTAATTTGTGTTCACGAATTTACGTGTAGTCAGAAGTTTCTGTAAATTTTATGTTTATTTGTTGTTCTTAAGCATAAAGCTACAACATGAAATACCTTCTTTTGCCCACCACAGGTATCAAAACCAGATTTCTAGCATCATTTAAAACATAAATTACTTCTTTCTTCAAATAAATGACATTTCCCAAATTGAGCGTTAATTACTGTTCTTGGAGTTGTCACTACGAGTGTGTTCAAAAAATAAACTGTAGCGGTTTGTATTCAATTATTTAGTTTGGGACACAAGAATATTTGTGAACAACTTGTTTATATTATAAAATACATAATTAATACTATGCGGTATACCATATGTTACCGACATCATCAAAAAAATAACCAACATTTGGAAAAAAAATTATAAAAAACAACAACATTCCGGTAAAAACCAAGTTTATTGAAACACCAGGTACAAAACTAAAGTGCCTAAAAGCTACACTTACGAACACAATATAATTTATAAAATACAATGCAATAACTGCCACGACATTATATTTGAGAAACAAGCAGAAAAATGGAAAATAGATTCAAAGAATACAAAACACCTTCACACGTTTTTGAACACTGTAAATTAAATTAACATAAAATAACCATAAAAACATCCAGATATTAAGTAGGCATACAAATATAAACAAATGCAAAATCAAAGAAACCTACTTACACAACAACTAAAACTAAAATTAAACCAATGTAAAGGAACCTACATAACCTAACATCCACCTACAACGTCCTCTACAATCCTGCACCCGTTTATACTCTCATCCCTATGACGTGTCTGTCAACGGATACATTCAGATTTTTTTTTCTTAATCTGAAGACAACCAAGGAAGGCCAAAACGTTGTTCTCTCCTTATCAATAAAACTGTTAACATCCACAGAAGCCATTCTGAGATACATTTTTATTTCAAGTTTCTCTTCATCAAGAATAACATTGTTGCTGAATGAAAACAGCGCTACATATATTCTTACATTGGTCTTGCAAAGCATAAAAAGGGTTTGATATCTTACAATTAAGATAAACCATTAAATGGATATATGTAGGTGTAAACATCCATCACCTAGAGTTAGGTGGCTTGATAACTCTCTTTGAGGGTATAATGGACTATTTTCGTAGAGCATTTTTGTACTTCTTGAAGTAGAACAGACTTCCATTTTTTCTTACAGACTTTTTGACTTTAAATGTGAAGATACAAGTGTACACCCAATCAAATAAATTATTTGCCAGTGTCCCAAAAGAAAGGATTGAAACTTTGAAATGCGCAAAACTAAGAGTGCCAAAGAAACATTGTCTTGTTCACAAATTAGACTTAAAGTACCTACCAACAAATATATTCATAATGTTTAAGAAATAATCTTTCTGTTTAAACAATACTATTTTAAATTATTATTTTATTTATGTACTTAGTGAGTATATTACTCTGTTGCAGTTTCGCAAATGTGCAATTTGCTGGAACGTTTTCATATTAAGCATAAAAAAGTTACTGTAATAAATGCAGTGTTCCCTGTCGGCTAATAAAGATAAACATTATTTTAAAAAGTAAATACATTATTAAGATTCATATTACATACAACAGAATGTATTTAAAACATACATTGCTGGCCAAAATCTTAAGGCCAATGAACAGAAAGAAACAATATACATTTTGCGTTGTTAGACTCAACCACTTATTTGAGTAAAGCTTCGAAAGATGAAAATAATAATAAAAAATGTTTTTAAATTAGCCTAAATATTAGCTGGTCAAAAGTTTAAGACTATAATGAAACGAAGTGTTGATCAGTAAACATGTAACGAAATTTACTAATTTGTGTTCAAGCAATAGCTTTATCAATATCTTCTACTGACATATCCTATGTAACATTAGGTAAAAATATGACAAAGGCTAAAAAGTTGAAAGAGTTTGAACGTGGCAGAATTGTCGAGCTGCGAAAGCAAGGTCTCTTTCAACGTGCCATCGTTGGTGAGATTGAGCGTAGTAAAACTGCTGTTGCAAATTTCTAAAAAGACCCTGAGGGATACAGAATGAGAATTTGAAGTGGTCAGCCTGAGAAAATTTCGCCGGCATTGAGCAGAAGGGTTCGACGGGTTGTCCGGCAAGACATCAGTCGATCGTCGAATCAGATAAAGGCCCTTAGGGACACGGAATACAGCTAAGGAACAAGAAGACGGCATTTACGAGAGAAAGGCTAAATTAGGGACGGCTAGCACAGATAGCCCTCGAGTAGTTTTGTGCGAAATTTCAAAAAGCAATTTAAACCAATCAGTTGATGAAAGTCGAGCAGAGATGAGAAAAGTTTCCGTTGATCAAAATATGTTGATAGTCTTTGTAGTGGAAGACTGATACAGTTAGTTGATGATTTGAAATATTAATTTCATCACATTTAATTTTTTACTACTATTTTTTACCCTTGTTCTGGTTTTTAGAGCAGTCACGTGCGCAATTGTGGACGTTTGTTTATTTTCACTGCTTAACCTAAACTGTCTTGATATTTAGTATTGAAGTTAGACCTTGTTTTTAATTATTTATCCTTACACTAATTTGTATGTACAGAATTTATATTTACAAGTAATTACTTAACCAATATCTAAAGAGAACTAACATTTTCCAACTTGGGTTTAGGAGCGTGCACTATTTGTTATATCCGAGTTTCGAATAATAAAAACATTCGTTGCTACTGTTTTCTCAAACTGAAACGTGATTTAAAGTAAAAACACACACACAAAGAAACCTCTGAAATAAAGAAACATATAAATTATCAGTTCTTAACAAGCATCAGATCCCAGAAATCGTATATAAAGCTACTCAGTATGTTAAAACGGTTAGCATACAATTGCTCAAACCATCAGACTCCTTTTAAAGTCTGAAACATTTTCAGACCGTACCATTTTCTGTTAAGGAAACTTAATTTTTGAACTGTACATTTCGTACATTTTCCAAAATAAAATATGTAAATGGTTAATATATTTCTACGTGCATACGCACGACAGTATAAACTGTAATCGTTTATGTTAATGTATCAGCTACATAGCCATGAAAACAAAAGTATTAAGAGGGAATGCTCAGTAGCCGCGGCTGTAATTCAATCTCAAATCGGTCAAACGATGGAGTTAGAAGTTAAGTTTGTAGTTAACAATGAAAACACAAAGTCGGAGCTATTCTGCGAACTTTTGAAAATAGTTTTTCACGTAATTTTTTTCTTAGTGTTAGATTTTGAATGTAACTTAAGTGGAAGATTATAATGTTCAGTTTGCTCTCGAGTTAAACAATCAGTATTATGTGGTTCCCTCTAACACGTGTATCAGAACTTTTGTATTATCTTGGTTTAAAATCAGTATTTGCATAAATAATTTTAGGTGTATGATTCAGTATATTTTCCTATTAGGGAATCCTTGTGTTTTGATTAGCAGAATAACAAAAGTTTCCTTTATCAGCTCTTTGTATGACAATGTATTTTTTCCAGAAAGTTTTAAGCTTTCTGCTGATATAGTTTTCTACACGTTCTTTATTTTGCATTTTCAGTTTTTCCAGCAAATACATCTAGGTTTTGAAAATACTTTTCATGGGAATTTCTCCTAAGTTTTTGAATGTTTCTTTTCCCGGCGATTCTTCGTTATCTTGTGAATTTTTTTTGGTTTTAGGCCTGTGATTAGTGCTTTTGTTTTGCTTTGTTATTTGATTTATATTATTACTTTTAATCAGTTTTAATTTTAACTTTTATCTCTTTCTTTCATCACTATGTAATAAACACAGTTGAATAAGTCTCATCTTTATTTTTAGCGTATGTTTGATTGTTGACTGATATTAGAAGAAAGTTTAACATTGTATTTATAATTAGTTTCTGAATCAAACCCTTTGAGTGTTGAATCATTCATTTCTCCAGTAGATTAGTGTGCAACAAGCATTTATGAATAACATCACTGGTGATAACTTCAGCTGAGATTTCAGCACCAATCGTGTGAATGGTTAGTCGCGAGCCGCAAATTATAGTTGTAATGGATCGAGATTGTAAGATAGGCATTCATTGTCAATTGTTAACTACTTTATTCCTCCAACCTAAAACCCACACATTTGTTAAACTGTTACCTTATTTCTTTTGTAGAATATCCTAACATCAATTGAAGCGTGAACTGTCCATACCTTAAAAGCCAGTTTATATAAGGCTTCCTTTCAGACAGATTGTGTGGCAATTTTATTTCACAAGAGATAGACAATTATGCCTTCTAGAAACAGTGGCTTGTGGTCCACCTTAGGAATATTTACAGGCTATTTTAGCTTCACCGTTTTATTTTACTTGAAGTTATGGAATCTTGCAACTTATTCGATAGTTCTAAGGAGAAAATTATTTTAAAGACAAATTATTTACCAAATGTTATCTTAAGATACTTGACAGTATTGAATGAAATTAAGTTGATTTGTGATCACGACGTATTTATGAAGTTCGATTATTATTCAGGTATTAACCTGCTGTGTGTTGCTCATGACTTTTAGGACCTGAACACTTCAAGGACCATTTTGAGATCCTTCACTAATTTGCAATAGACCATCTACAACGTATTTTTATCCTTCTGTTACAACTTTGGTTCTTTAATCTCATCTTTCAGCTATTTTTTTAAGTCGTAATATTTGGTTCTGTTTTTCTGGATGCTGCTCATAGTAACACATTACTGACTATCCATGGAAGTAAACTTATTATCACAGATCAATAATTAGATTTGTTGGTAGAAAACGCTTGAAGTCACGGCATCACACTCTCGTGATCTTCCTTGCTTTATGAATGAATTTATTCTAGTGTTTCAGTATGTGGTAGTGTAGGGTAATATACACCAAAAAAGGTAACCCATGTAATGGTTTCTGCTATGTTGTTGCTAGAATCTAAAGAATACTTTCTGCTATGAATAATTAAAATAGTCTCAGTCAGCATTAGCGTTATACGAGTACCAGTAATTAGAGGATGTTCCATCTTCTGCAACTGTGAAATGCGACCCCATTTTTATCTTTGTGCTAGCTATGCAGAAGTTGGATAAAGTTCCAAAGTCCTGAAATGGCTAGGATGGTCAAAACTAGTATGACGGGTAGAACGTGCCAGGATCTAGCTGAAATCCTATGGAAGACTTCTTCCTCTGCGATAGAATATGCGTAAATTGACAAACCCTCCTTTTAAATGAAACAAGCCCTGAAAAGTTGTTTATCGTCGTAGGTACTGAAGTGATCCAAATACTTATCGACTTTTCCCATTCCAATACTTGTTGGATTGTTGTCTTCTCATGTAAATCATGTGCAAGCAGGCTACTTTCAGCATAACAAATATTTGTGCACGCTGGAACTATATAGCATGACAGGATTCACATCGAGATTTGTGCATTCATAAAGTCACGGCAACTTACTCTAAGTAAAAGGTGGTTACCTAGACTAGTTACAAGACTTGGGTGACTAATCTGAATCATCTTTTTAATTTACCACAATTAGTCATTTCAAAATAGGTAATCTTTTCATCTCTGGACCGTAATATGCTCCATGTTTTTGACATTTGTATTTAAAATGTATTGATCCATTACATACCAACTTTTTTTCTGCCAAACGTGTCTGGACATAGTGGTTTTATCATTTTCGTTAAAAAACCTTCCATCTGAGAAGGTTATTGTGAGAATGAGAAGTGGTCATGTAAGTGAGACATATCGTGAGTTTTGGAAGGTTTACTTGTTATTTGTGAAAAACTACTTATCCTGCAGTATGAAACTTTGGTCTTGTTGTCATTAGAGAATTTTATGCACTGTTACAAATATTTATTACACAATTGCTAGAAAATGCATCAGGTCAAATGTTTAGGTATCGACATTTTCTTTGACACCATAGATTGTCCTTCCCATCTTAGATACAATGTTTCATGTTTGTCCTTTCTAGATGTTTTTTCTTTCTAGTAATATTAACATATGTCTCACACTGCTACTCCTACTGGCGCCCTCTCATCTTTGTGTTTTGGATTTAGTCTTGTCTTTTTACAAACTTCATTATCAAAGTCAGTAGTACAAGAATTTCTCTTGTACTACGAGCACTAGATAATTTCTATGAAAATTCCCTGGGTTAATATAATATCTTTATTGACTGCTGATTTTCTCAGTTTTTGGAAAATGAATGAAGAGCACTTTTGATGAAACGGAAAATCTTATCAGTAATATTTCAGTGAAACTACAGTTTCGACAGAAAGTGTTTGTACCCCTTCGTCCCGAATGGTTTTCTGCCCATAACTTAAAAAGTATAACGATTAGGCTAAACGAATTGTAATGTGTTAAATTATACTAACAAATAAACTGTTTATAAACAAATAACCAAAAATAGGAGAAGCAGAAAGTGTTTGTTCAGTTCAGAACATGTAAAAAACTGATATTCCTGAAATAATTTTGTTTAGTTTGGCGAATAAACTACGTTATATCATTCCAGAACTAGACACTGGGTTCATAATTATTGGAATTTAGCCAGCAAAAAATGTACTTCCGGCAATTTAACACCGTCTTCGTCATTATCTGTTTAGTTATTATAGCGAACAGGAAACAAGTGTCCAGTGATTAAAAAAACAACAACGAATTATTGTGTTTTTCCGGTATTGCTACACAACTTAATGTGCCGAAATCTACTGTTCAAAACATAATTGCCAAGTTTAAGCCTACTGGATCAACTGCTAACTTCCTTCGTTCCGGACGCCCAACCAACATTCCAGGGAGAACCAAGAGGAAGGTTTTCAGAGAAGTTAGTAGGAGCCCTCGTTTAACATGTAATGACATACAAAAACTGGTAAGGGAAACTGGGCTTGAAGTAAGCACCTCTACAGTTACGAATATGTTACACTCTCCATATTTGAAGCCTGTTTATTTTGAAGCACGACTGAGGTATGCAAGAAAGCATGTAGATAAACCCTTTACCTATTGGAAGAGTATTCGTTGATCAGACGAAACTAAAATCGAGTTTTTCGGCCACAATGATGTTCTCAATATTTTCAGTTAGAAGGGGGAACGAAATCTTCCAAAGAACACCGTCCCTACAGCTAAACGTAGAGGTGGCTAGATCATGATATGGAGTTCCTTCAGCTCTTCTGGTGTCGGCAGCCTTCACCGCGTCAACGGAATCATGAAAAAAAAAGAGTACGTTGATATAATAGACACTTGTGTCAAGAATGATGCTCGGAACTCGCGGCTTGGGCGTCGTTGAATCTTCCAGCATGACAATGGCCCTAAGCACACATCAAAATATGTGCAATTCTGATTGCAGAGGAATCATACAAGCATTCTGGAGTGGCAATTGCAGTCACCCGATCTCAACTCAATTAAAAATGTTTGTCTTGAGTTGAAGACCAGGGCTTATCAGCGTCATCCGAAAAACTTGCAAGATTTGGAGGCCTTCTGTGAAGACGAATGGAAGAAAATACCAGTCGAGTATTGTCAAATGATCATGGAGGGCTATGAAGAGAGATTGCCCCAAGTATTTTCCTGAAAGGCTACACAACTGATCATTAATGTAGACGCACAAACACTTTCTTCCCCTCCTATGTTTGGTTATTTCTTTATAAACAGTTTATTTGTTGTTCAATTTACATAAAAATTTATATAGGTGTGTGTTTGTATATTATTTATAATATACTCTACTTTCATTATCCTAATCATGATACTTTTAAAGCTAGAGGGAAAAAACCTACTCAAGATGCAGGAGTACGAACAATTTCTGTCGTAACTGTGATTGAGAACCCAGTGTGTAATTTTCTAAACACGACCTGGAAATACATGCAGAAATTTGCAATGTTATATGACCATTGTTTGTTTGTTTGTTTTGAATTTTGCACAAAGCTACTCGAGGGCAATCTGTGCTAGCCGTCCCTAAATTAGCAGTGTAAGACCAGAGGAAAGGCAGCTAGTCATCACCACCTACCGTCAACTCTTGGGCTACTCTTTTACCAACAAATAGTGGGATTGACCATCACATTATAATGCCGCCACGGCTGAAAAAGCGAGCATGTTTGGTGCGACGGGGATGCGAACCTGCGACCCTCAAATTACAAGTTGCACGCCTTAACACGTTTGGTCATGTCGGGCCTATGACCATTGAATCTGTAATGTCGTGATAGCCTACAGTACCAAGTATTGTGTAAACATTCGTGTAGTGAACTATTTATAAATTTGCGATTTGTTAGTGAATACGAGGACTGTTCAAAAAATACCCGGACTGACGTCATAAAACAAAATGTAATTTGTTTAGATTACAGGAGGTCCCAATCTTTTGGCACTCGCGGCCCCTTACCTAAAAGTTTGAAACCTATGTGACCCTCTACATAGGACTTACTATCAGCATCTTAATTTTCTTTTATTTTCTGTAAAGGAAAAGGAAAGAAGCATGTAAAAAATATTTTAAAATTCTCTAATTATTTATTAGCAAATTAAATCACATTGGTCCAACCTGAATTCACATAAAGAACATATGTTTTTTTAAAATAATATTAACATAAGTTTAAACAGCTATCAAATCCAGCTAGTGAGATGCCTGATGTTGCATTACAGCAGCAAGCTATGAAATTCGTGGCCGAGCGTTTGTCAGAGCCAGTCCTTATGTCATCTCCAACATCCAATCTGTTCATATTCTTTGTTTTTATATTGACAAGAGTGGAAAATTCTGCCTCACACAAGAAGCAAATGGAACAAGGGCACGTAAAGCTATTATGCTGACTTTGGAGTATGACTGATACATAGCGCGCCAGAACTGAGTCACGGATTTCACCTTGAAAATAAAGGGGAACCCTTGATTTCAGTCAAAACCAGTTCCTTCACATCCATAGACATTTTAGAAATGCGCCTCTATATAGTATTATTTGACAGGGATATTTGCTGCATCTTCTTTGCACTGGCTTCTCCAAGAATAAGATTTACTTCTTTCATCATGCAGGGTTTAAGAAGTGTTTCTTCAATCGTGTGAGGCTTTTTTTGTTTAGCAATTTCGAATGCAATCTCATATGAAGCTTCCACTACGGCTGCACTCTGCTGTTGAAACGACCCACTTCTATCGATTCTTTGACTTTTAAGGTACCGTTCATGCCGTTTGAAGAAATCCAAACCCTTTATTGCGTGTTCTGGATGTTTCGTCTCGAGATGACGTTTGAGTTTTTATGGTTTCATTGACTCTGCACTCAGGACAGCATGGCACAAACACACTGTGGTTTCTCAATGCCGTCGTTGGCGAGCACAGTGGTGAAACCAATGTTGAGGTAGCATTCTGAATATCTGCGCCGTTTAGCCATGGACACAACTCACTTGTACTGCTAACTTATCTCCTTGTTAAAATAAAATAAAAATGTTGAATAATGAGCGCTTTGGCAATTGTAGATCTTACACTGACTACTTGTGGGGGGTGCAGGTAGAGTAATGATGGGGTAAGTATTGGGAAGGAAGGAAGCGTGGCCAGTCGCGTGATTCGTCATCCACCAATCAGCAACGGACATGTGATTTACGTGTCGACAGCGAGCACACACACAATTAATCCCAGCTAAACAAACACACAAGCATACGTATATGCTCGTGCACTCAATACTCGCTACTCACTAGTGCACACAAACATACATTTTCAGACACACACATTCACACAGGCACATTAACTCACAGACACGTATATACACCTATAATATCACCTAATGACATTGAACTAACGTAGCACACGTTTTGCTTTGCACCGAAACAAAAAATTAAGAGCATGAACATGTAATTGATGAAATAAAATTAATGTTATCCCAAGCTACTTCTAACAAGGTTTCGAGACCCCTTGGGGGTTTGCGACCCACCGGTTGGGTACCCCTGATTTAGAAATTACAGGTCTAGGACCCCTTCAGAATACTCTCCTCTCAAACGCACACACTTATCCCAACGGTGTTTTCACTTGTTGAAACAGTCCTGGTATGCTTCTTTTGTAATGTTCTCCAGCTCTTTCGTCCTATTTGCCTTAATCTCGGGAATTGTCTCAAATCTTCTTCCTTTCAAGGGTCTTTTGAGTTTGAGGAACAAGAAAAATTTGCAAGGAGCAAGGTCAGGTGCGTAGGGAGGTGGTAAGAACAGTGATCGAGTGTTTGGACAAAAACTCACGAGTTATGATGCACAAATTTCACAGCAACGTGGTGCATCTTCAATTTTTCGGTCAAAATCTCGTAACAAGATCCAACTGGTATCCCACACTTTCAGCAAGCTCCCTGACAGTCAGACGTCGATTTACCCGCACCGGGGTGTTGATTTTGTCGACGTGGAAGGACGTCCAGGACGCTCATCATCTTCAGTGGACTTTCGATCATACTTAAAACATTCATGCCATTTGAAACATGCCATACGCTTCATAGCAACATCACCGTTTCGCAGATTTTTCCAAGTTTAACACAAAATTTCACAGCAAGTCGTTGCTCCTTCAGGACATTCATTCTGAAATTCACCAAATGAAAAAATCGCACTTCACTTAAAACCGCGTAGATAAAACACAAATGAAGATATCTGCAATCGGGATATGGCTTCGTAATCAGCTGATCTGGAGACACCAAGCGGATTTCCCTGGAACTAACTGGTGCCGCGCAATTCAAACAGTCCGCGTATTTTTTAACAGACCTCGTATTTATTTTATTTGTCATCAGTAATATTTCTATCAACGTCGCTCGTGTTTAGATTTTTAAAACGTCTTTTGTGGCTCAGAATTAACACACAGCAACAATGTATGTACAGTGTAATGGATCTACTTATATCTTTAAGCGCGTTAAGGCGTGCACTCGTAATCCGAGGGTCGCGGGTTCACTCCCGCGTCGCGCTAAACATGCTCGCCCTCCCAGCCGTGGGGGTGTATAATGTTACGGTCAATCCCACTATTCGTTGGTAAAAGAGTAGCCCAAGAGTTGGCGGTGGATGGTGATGACTAGCTGCCTTCTCTCTAGTCTTACACTGCTAAATTAGGGACGGCTAGCACAGATAGCCCTCGAGTAGCTTTGTGCGAAATTCCAAAACAAACAAACAAACTAAACCTCTAAAAATATAATTAATTAAACCGCCCGGCATGGTCAAGCGTGTTAAGGCGTGCGACTCGTAATCTGAAGGTCACGGGTTCGCATCCCAATCGCGCCAAACATGTTCGCCCTTTCAGTCGTGGGGCGTTATAGTGTAACGGGCAATCCCACTATTTGTTGGTAAAAGAGTAGCCCAAGAGTTGGCGATGGGTGGTGATGACTAGCTGCCTTCTCTCTACTCTTACACTCCTAAATTAAGGACGGCTAGCAAAGATAGCCTTCGAGTAGCTTTATGCGAAATTCAAAAACAAACAAACAATAACAGATTAAACGCTTTTTACTCGGGAAACTATAGGTATTTGACAAGGAATGTTTATAGATTTCTAACTGAGCTAAACATTCAGCTTCAATCGACAACAATATTTTTCACTAAAACATCACGTAATTTCAGCGGTTAAAAATCAACTCGTAAATGGTGTGAGACCACTGAGAGCTGGCTAGCTACCCATTAAGTGAACTGTACAGATATTAATTCGGTTTTGCTGATCGTGACCCGTCAATGAAATATTCAGTTACAGAGTAGATTAAAGACCCAATGTTTAAGTTTGTAAAACTTCTTTAAATCATTTTTTATAATAAATTATTATAAAGGATACTGTTCACTAAAATGTTTGTTAAAGAAAACACAAATCAAATTTAGTATTTAGGAGCAAAATTGTCAAAAATTAAATTCTAATTTGAAGTTAAAATTTCAGGGTATTTGTATTCATAATACGTAACAAATCAGTCGTCGTGGATAAATTATATGTAACGATAGTAACAAGGAATGATTTTGTTTGTTTTTTGGCATGTCATATAAGCTTTTGAAGATCTCGTCTATATCTTTTAGACATGGTCACCACCCTGTCTGTCAGTTTTTTAAAACTACAGTTTGCGTTTGCCAGGATTTTATATTTTTTGTTATTTTTAATCTCACTAGATTGAATGAATAATTGACAAACTTGTAAATTTATTATGAAAAGCGAGACCTGTCAACACTGCACTAGTTGTACAGATATGAACAAAACATATCACAACAGAAAGCTGCTGTTCACAAGCATATTGACTGTAGCTTCTTCGATCAGTGCCATTTCTGATGCAGTGAGTGTTTAGTTACAGGTTTCACTGCTACAGCCAGGTAAAGATTGTCAAATTTAACAATGTTAATCTTAAATAAACGAAAAAGTTAACTATCTAAAACTAAACCGTATATCTCGCACTTCCAGTGACCAGTAAATACGTGTGTGTTGAGAATGCTGGTCTGGCACAACGAATATCTTCATAAAGTGGATATATCCGGCAAAAACTTTCGAAGGTCGTCTTTTACAAGATGTTACGTGCCGCCCCAATTCTCCAATATATCCATAGGTCTAGACAGTTGTCCCTTTTATATGTGTATAAAATAAGTAAAGAGATAATAAAGATATTGTATGTCAGCTCAATATACGATCACATTTTACATGAACAAGCAAAACATACTGTGGAATTAAAAGTAGTTAAAATTTATTTAACTTCTGCATTTCTATCAGAAATTTCCACCAATCTGTGGGTTTGTTTATGCACTTGAATTATCTTTACTTGGAAAAGAAAAGAACAATATAAACCTCAGATATTTTCAACTCTAACAAGTTTGTGTTTCGCATAAAATTAATAAATATTATTACGGATAAGATATTTGTGCACTAGATATCGCGTCCATCTTACATTTAAATTAGTTTATGGAGATAACTTCCACATTAAACTTGTGTGGAGGTTAGGGTAAGTCTTGAGACCAACATAAATGCTGAACCAAATTCAAGGCCGTTCTGAAGTAATTCGCTATTTGATCTTTGATGAGCTTTGCGAGCACCGTAATAAACCATAGGACGTTCAGCTGTAGGGAACGAGCTGTTAAGAAATAATGTACTAAATATTCATCAGAGAGCTATTGAAACTGTGGTAAGGGACGAGTCACATCCATTCAAAGAGAAGTAGTTCACAGTGAACACGGTTTTACAGAACACCGTATTTGTAATGGTAATTGTGTGTCTACGAACAAATACGTGAACACCATTTATCGCAGACGTAGTCATAATTTATATATATTTTTTTGCAATTGCAGTATTAAGAACTGACCAAAAGTAAATTGAGTTAAATCGCTCATTCTGTGTAAAATAGAGGTATCGAACAACAGTTAACCGATTCCATTCGTTATAGAGTCCCAAATAACATGACACAAAGTCATGGATTCGGTGTTTCAGTATAATTTTCAGAATATAAAATATCGAACCGTTAGATTCACTGCTCGATACGCAAATAATTGACTTTACAATTTTTTCTCTTCCATAGTAACCGGCAATGTGCAATATCTAAAGACATTCATGTGTTTAATTTTGCTATTAAACAATGAATCAACGTATACCATTAGCGAGGGAATGAACAACTTAATGACTAGCTTTACGCTTATACTTAAAAAAAAACGAATGAAGGATAAGTCAAACCATTTGACACAATTTTATCCTGATTATTGATTGCTTATTTTACCAGAATTGTCTTCCCAAATAGATAAAATCTTCAGAATGTATGTTGCCATAAATAATGCTCTTCCAAGATTGGATTCAAACAATGAGTATTTTTAAAATACGCACACAATATTCATGTGTGTATTTACAAGTAGTATTAATTGCGGTATTCACATAATATAATAGTAACATTTAATAAGTAGAACAGTGAAGTTGCATTTTAAGATATACGAGTAATTCATTGGTTTGGGTTTCTTTTACACTGTACCTACTGACATTAACAGGTCACAAGTTTTGTCTAAGCTCAAACGACATTACGTCAGTCTCACCAGTCAGTCCTGTTAACCTTGTCATACTGTTTGTCAGTACTTGTCGAAAATTACAACATAAATTATAACTTTCACTATGCATAATTATGTCATCCGGAGGGTTGTGTGAGGATCACTTGCGGAGTAGGTTCTGGTTTTATTGACTTGTGCTAAACGAGCAGATGTTGCATTGGACATCTAGTATGTATGTGTTCATTGAAGATCAGTTACAATTAGCACCATATGGGTAATATGTTTCAAGGGTAATTTATTTAAAAAATCTATTTTTACGTTTCTTTACGATTTTTTGGCGCAGATGACAAAATTGCTTTGCGCCAATAACTGACAAACATCCAACCAGGAATCAAAACATTAGAATAAGAGTTCGTTATTTTGATGATGAATTAA
>VWRL01001777.1:0-20685 GCA_011833715.1 Carcinoscorpius rotundicauda | reverse complement strand
CTGTCGACTCCTGGACAGCGTTATTAACTACTCTACAGAATCTGGTGTCAAACTATTCTATCAGAAGACTAGACGAGCGAAATAGGAAAAACACCGGATATGAAATTTATTTGAAAACAAATGAGTATTAGAATCCACAATTTTTCCTGATAAAGAAGTCACGTTCAACTTTACAAAGCACTTTGTTCACGAAGTATTTATTAGGCTGTTAATACAGGTAGCGCTGCCTTTATTACTCAGAGATGTATTACATGTTGTTAGTGACTTAACTGTGAAATTTGTGAATTATATATCTGAGGTTCAGCACCCGTATATACTTGTAAAACATATGTCGTTTAATTAAAAACCTATAGTTGCGAAGACAGACAGATGTGTTTTTTTTATTTCTGTATAATATTTATCGAAGCCATTACAATCGTGGCACGTCATAGGAATATAATATTAATTTTTACTGTTTTATTTATCTATGTGTGTGTGTGTATACACACGTATATATATATATATACACACACACTGCTGGCCAAAATCTTAAGGCCAATGAACATAAAGAAAAAAATATGCATTTTGCGTTGTCAGACTCAACCACTTATTTGAGTAAAGCTTCGAAAGATGAAAATAAGAAAAGGGAAAATAAAAATAAAAACTTTTTAGCAATTAATAGGGAAAATGTGAACACTATGAAATAAGCCTAAGTACTAGCTGGTCAAAAATTTAATACAATACCAAAAAGAAATTCTAAACAGGGTAGAAAATGCCCAACAAGAGGTCTCAGTAGTGAGTTGCACAGCTGTCATTGCGAATAAGTGCAAACATTTGTTTTGGTATGGTCGATATAAGTTATGGTCGTTATTCCAAGTGGTGAAGATGGCTTCACGAAGATCATGTACTGTTTGGAACTGACGTCCATTTTTATAGACATTCCTTGCCATCCACCCCTAAACATTTTCAACGGGGTTCAATTCGGGCTAACACGCTGGGTGGTCCAAAAGAATCACGTTGTTCGCCATGAAAAAGTCCTTTGTTCTGCGGGCATTGTGGATTGCAGCGTTATCCTGCTGAAAGATCCAGTCATTTCCACACAAGCGAAGGCCTTCAGTTAGTAAGGATGCTGTCTCCAACATGTCAATGTAGCCAGCTGCTGTTTGACACCCCTGTATAACCTGAAACTCCATTGTTCCATGGAAGGAGAAAGCACCCCAGATCGTAATGATGTGTAGAAAATGTCTCTGGTGGGATATCCTTATCGTGCCATTAACTATATTCGCAACAGTTTTCGAAATCGGATTTTTAATGTCATAAACCCTCAGACTTACTACTAATTGCAAGAAGTGTTAAGCAAAAAGAAACGTTCTCACTATATTAGGCACTTCGAAAATAAAAGACGCACGTTTGTTTTGAAATTTTGAAAGCTACTCGATAGCTATCTGCGCTAGCCGTCCCTAATTTAGCATTGTAAGACGAGATGGAAGGCAACTGGTCATCACCACCTACCGCCAATTCTTGGGCTACTATTTTACTAACAAATTGTGGGATTGACCGTCACATTATACGCCCCCACGGCTGGGAGGGCGAACATGTTTAGCACGACGTGGGCGCGAACCCGCGACTCTCGGATTACGAGTCGCACGCCTTGACGCGATAGGCCATACTACGCCCTGAAATATCTGACTGAAAATGAACATGTTGCTTTACCTACAAGTTGTAGCTTTTTTGTCTCTGAAAACTGTTGTCTTGGTTTATCGTTGACAGTTGTGGCTTTTTTGTCACTGAAAACTGTTGTCTTGGTTTATCGTTGACAGATGCGGCTTTTTTGTCACTGAAAACTTGTCTTTGTTTATCGTTGAAAGTTGTGGCTTTTTTGTCACTAAAAACTGTTGTCTTGGTTTATCGTTGAAACTTGTGACTTTTTGTCACTGAAAACTGTTGTCTTTGTTTATCGTTGAAACTTGTGGCTTTTTTATCACAGAAAACTGTTGTCTTTGTTTATCGTTGAAACTTGTGGCTTTTTTGTCACAGAAAACTGTTGTCTTTGTTTATCGTTGAAAGTTGTGACTTTTTTGTCACTGAAAACTGTTGTCTTTGTTTATCGTTAAAACTTGTGGCTTTTTTGTCACTGAAAACTGTTGTCTTTGTTTATCGTTGAAACTTGTGGCTTTTTTGTCACAAAAAACTGTTGTCTTGGTTTATCGTTGAAAGTTGTGACTTTTTTGTCACTGAAAACTATTGTCTTGGTTTATCGTTGACATCCCCACGGCTGAAAGGGCCAGCATGTTTGGTATAACGGGAATTCAAACTCCCGACCCTCAGATTACAAGTCAAACGCCTTAACCCACCTGGCCATGCTGGGCCGTGGTCTGAATAAAAAGAAATGGTTGAAGAGTAAGAAGAAAGTGGTTAAACAAAGTCAAATCCAACAAAACGTGAGAGGGATGTTAATCTAAGGACATAGTGAATATTTATTTATATAAATTGTAAAATGTAGAAACTATGAGTAATGTTGTACACAATTGATATTATTGCGAAAGCATAAAATTTGCAAATGTATTAATGAATCAGGAAATAATCATAGATATAAGTAAAAAAATATTGACAAATAATTTTAATAGAGAGTTTATGAATATGTTAAATACTCTTAAAGAGTAATCATCATAATAAAAATAATTATTACGTCACAAATAGAAAATAATGTCGTCAGGGTGTAATTTCAGACTAATACAATTTTTTTACTTCCCATAACAGAAGTTATTAGCTTAGTAAATTTAATGAGTATTAATAAAGTACTGGAAACTGAGAGTATGCAATTAAGATATATGAAACCATGTATTAATATATTATCAAAGGTTATAACTTGCCTGTTAACCTTAATTTATGAAGAAGGAAAAACACCTGATGGACTTGTAATATTAGTACTTTAACCTATTTATAAGTCAGGAGAAAAGTATTTCAATAATTATGGACCAATTTCCATTTTGTCTTTGAATGAAAAACGATGGTGAGGTGTGTATCCAACAAAATGTTAGATTTTATTGAAATAAATAACGTAATAAACAAGTGTCAATATGGATTTATTAAAAATAAAAGTTACACATTTCTGTTAGAAAGTTTTTCAAATGTCGTAAACTTATAATCATATAAAAATGAAATTTTATTATTTTTTTGATTTAAGTATAGTTTCTTATTCATTAAATCGTAAAATACTGCTGGATAAGCTATGCATGATGGGTATAAAAGAAAATTACATGATTTGTTTGTGAATTATTTGAGTAATAGAGTTGTAATAATAAGAATTGGAGAAATGAGTGATCCAATGACTATAAAAAAGGTTCAATTTTGACTCTTATTATTATTTCATTTATATGATAATGATATCGTAAATATACGTTTAAAGATAAAACATGTCAATATACAGATGATGCAGCTTTAATCGTATCTCATATTGACAAAAAAATTGGCTAGAAATTTTGCAAGCTCATTTCCATAAATACTGGCTTTATGTAAAATAAATATGTGCGTTTACTGATAAAATAAAAAATTAATCATTCACTCATGATATACAAATATTATTAACAAAAGTTTTATTGCAGATAATAAGCAGTATTCTGATTGTTGTTTGTAATTAAGCACAAAGTGTTATTTGTGTTCTGCTCACCACGGATATCGAGGTCAGGTTTTTAACGTTATGGACTAATTACAGACGAAGTTTTCTGTTGGTATCAACATAGAAATATGATTTCCAGTAAATTAAGACCGAACACAGCAAAATTATGGAGGACATAGAATATTTTACCAATTAATTTCTTCAAAAGAACAATAGGTTGTTCAATAAGTAACATTAAGTATAAAAATAAATATAATTCAAAAAAGATGACAGAAGCAAAAATCACGAATTTAATGCAAATGCTACACTAACAAATAATATCATAAGAAATCGGTTATTTAATGTAAATGCACTTTATAATTACATAATAAATTTGAATTCCTGTTATAGTTTAATCACAAAGTAGTAAAGAATCATATGTATAATACCAGAACAATAAGTTGTTGATTTTTGAAATACATTAATATAAAATTTCGCCTTTTTGTGTTTTGTTTATTTATATGTATAGAAATCTGGGTTACATCTATTAAGCAGTTTTATATATAAGTATGCTGATTAAACGCCGTGGATATTTGTTTTTTATGTTTATTATTGATTGGTAGGTACACAATGTATGTCACAAAAAGAAAACATTCTTCTTATCAAACAGATATATATATATATATATATGTATACATACATACATATGATTGTCATATAAATGAATACTTCTGATATATATATATATATAAAACATTTACTCATCGTTATAACATATATATATATATTAATAACATTTACTGTTATTATAGTGAAAACAAACCCTACTCCCTAAATTACCTAATAATCTAAAAGTGATAATCAAATCTAGGAAATGAAAAGCATAAGGGAACAAAATGTAAAATTGTAATTGGTAAGATAACTAATTTTGATGTGTAATTCATAACCACGACTTTCTCAAAGATTAAATATAATAAAGTAATAAATAATTTTAACTTGTTTAAGTAAAAATAATTATTAGATAAAATACTAGAGCCTAATCTGATATCGAAGACTCGATTTTCATTTCTAGGAATGTAATTTTGGCTTTCATTACTTTGTAATCAGCGTCAGTTAAATGTAAAATAATAAAACGTGTTGAAATTCAACAATGTTTTGTATTTTAGGTCTAAAACTAAGGACTATCGAATTCATATCGCTTAAGGCGTTTATCCAACTTTCCTGTAATCAGTAACTCTACTATACAAATACTCTAGGACATAGATTTTTAATCGATCGAAAAACCGTACAAAAATACTTGGAGCTCACAGTGTGAAAACGTTACCTGAGTTAAATGCCACCCGATGAACATTTTCCCAAATCATGTTATTATAAATTAACGCTTTTAGATAACATAGTGCCCCCCAGTGGCTCAGCGGTATGTCTGCGGACTTACACGCTACAATCCGGGTTTCGATACCCGTAGTGGGCAGAGCACAGATAGCCCATTGTGTAGCTTTGTGTTACGTATTTTTTAATGTTTTATATTCTTTGTAGATTAAACGCAACAGAAAAACACAGATAACAGCTTGTATAATTTATTACACTAAACTATTAACAAATATAACAGATATAACATAAATTATATGATAACAGTGTCAGATATTAAGTTACAACATTCGAAATTAATTACAAAACAAAATAAAAATTAGTTTCAAACTTCAAAATTAATCACAATACAAAACGGTACTGGCCTGTATCTAATATAATGATCTAAAATGAAAGTCTCAAATTCCAGTCTAGGGTGTGAATTTGGTCCCACGAAGAGATTCCGAAACAGTTCACAGTTCAATAAATTCGCCGACTCTCAGCACAAGCAGTAATTCAGATGTATCGTAGAGATGGACGAAATAATATCACAGCTTCCGTAGATCTAACTTCAGACACAAATCCAAGTTGAATAATCACAGCAAACACTTAATCTTTCTCAAATAACTAAAACTGATGCCTGAATCTCACTCTTATTCTTCGAGTAAAACTAATGACTGAATCTCTCTCTTTTTCTTCGAATAATAACTGATGACTGAATCTATCTCGCGTCACCGTCTTTTATACCGATAGGCCTACTTCTCGAACAATCTTGCAATTTCCATACAACTCTAGAGCAATCCGCGCGTGTCCGTTCTTGCACGAGACTACACGTCTAGACGCGAAGTCACCAGCACTCATTTACAAACATATGATTGGTTTACTTAATTCAAGAAAGTTCTAAATATTACCCTAAATGAATAACAAAATATTAGTTTAAACTTCGAAACAATAATATAAATATGGAAAAATGAATAATACAAATGAAAATTCAAACACAACACGACATGTTGTCGTTTACAAAATATTTACACATTTACATAACATTTGTGCTTAATTCAAAACAACAACAACAACAGATAATATAGTAATAACTTTCAATTAATATTTTTGGAACACTTATTGGCACAAAAAATAGATACAAATAATTGAAACTAGTATCTTTATAATCAAACCTAATGCTCTTAGAATCTAATCTAATACCATTATACATTTTTATACTTTATACATAATCATCAGTTAAATGGTCAAGAATTATTTATATATTCAGCTTTGTATTTGTTTTGAAGAATTAGAAAAAATAATTTTCATGTTTTCAATTTTTGCTACAAATATCTTTCAAGAATTTTCTAAAATTTTGTTAACTTCTTTAGGACTATCAACCGCCCTTCAAATATTATTTTTCAAACAACCGAGGACACATAATTAATAACTCCATATTTAACTCCTTTACAATGTTTAGCACTAAATCATTGGACAAGAATGCTATAACATGACTTGTACAATGACTTAGTATGTTTAAGAAACCATACCTTATTCTAAGATGTATATATTAAAAAAAACTTGCTGAACAAATAACTAAGTGTTGCACTTTATAGTAACATGTTTAAAGTCTCGAAAAATCTTAACAACGAAACACCAGTAAGTAGATATTTTAAGGGTGGCATGATAGGTCAACAGGGCTAATAAGCTTGACCTTTGTACAACAGCAAAGTTAGTAACAGAGCTAAACGGTCATACATAAAAGTAATAACATAAAAGCACGTTTAACTTTTTTTACAATGCTGTATAACTGTTTCGTAATTGGTTTGTTTTATTATTATTATTACCCAAGTATTATCGCTCTTTTACGTTTATAACAACTGTTTATAATATATTCTTCACATTTTAATATTTATTGCTACAGGATTTAAACCTGAACATAAAATATAAACATTCGTGTCACGATATTAAAAGTTCACTGAACGTTTCGTATATATATAACAACGATGAGCTAGCTGTCTGTTTCTTTCGTATCACTTCTATGAAAATTAATCTATGCAACAACTACAAAAGTATTTTAAACAAAATATTTGCCAATGCTGGCATCTATCGGATATATAAAACAATTGTATATGGAATTTTTAGTTCCGTATGAATGTTGACAATAGAAAAAGGATTTAATTTTTTCTGTAACTGATTTCAATAATGTAATTATAGGTTGTCATGTTAGTTAATATGTTAATTGTAATGAACAGATATCTTTTAAAACAAATTTTGTGCTTAAATTTTCCTTTTATTTTTGATTTGACAGATTGAATATTATTAAGTTCTTTTCTTCAATAATTCATTCAAATGTTTAGCAACCTTGTCAACGTGCAGAATGTTTCTTTATGAACAAAATTATATTAAACTAGATATTTGATTTAACATTTCTTTCATATCTTTTTTTAAGTTCGAGTAAGATTGCATCTGTAAAACAAATAATGATTTTCACTTTAAATTGTTTTTTTTTTCACCAACATCTGTGTTTTAAAGTTCGATTTCTTTTATTTGAAAACCTGGAAATATTTTTCAAGGTACAGAGAAAAGGTAAAAGGTTTTGAGTGAAAGGACCTCGTGCATTTTTATAAAATATTTTACTTAGTTATTTTGCACAGTCTTTTAACAGACATGTTGGCGGGTGATTATGGCTTTGGTAGTGTTCTTTAATCATTTTTTCTGTTAGTAAAATTATTAAATACTAGTACAAAAACACGACACATACCTAATTAACACTCAAACAACTTAACCTTGCAGCAAAACACAATTCGGTATTCATTCTTTATGTTTTGCTTTACCACCGCCACCGCTTTTTTATATATATAATTTAAATTCAAAATACAAAAATATTTCTAAATTAAATTTGGTTGTAGTATACGTTGAAACAAAATAAAGCAATATTCCTGTTATAGCAACGTTTTAATTAGTTTCTTAAGCTTATAGAATGTCACATCTAATAACAAAATAGTAATAACAATTAATTTTCTTCGAATGCTCTCACTGTTCAACTTAGTAATATAAGCTGAAAACTCCGTGAATGGCATGAAGTCGTATAACTCAACAATTGTGCATGAGTAGTTTTCCCGCAACTACTAACAACCCAACCAGTATTTTGCACATAAATTACATTGTATTTGGACCTTCCTTATCTTAATGGGTAAAACTAAGATTGTAACTTCTCTGTAGATTGTTAATATCAAATCTGCATTTTGTAGCTGCCTTTCAGAGTGTATATTGTGCTTGTAAATCAATAAGTGTTTTCCAGTCCTCCGAGAATTCGTCATATTTATAATGTTTAGGACTATTTTCCATAATGTTGTCGGTAGGCTGTTTGTGTAATGAAAGTAGTTACCATAGCAGCAAATGTATGTTGTTGACAATTCCAGTTTATGAATCGTTCCCAGCAAACGAGATCCCATCTTTCTTCCTGCACGAGATTTAATAGACCGTCTCTTCAATATTCTAACCACGGTAGGCAGTTATGAAACTAAAGTTTTCAATCAAATTTGGCTAGATTTATTCTCTCATCTACGTTCATTATCGTTAAAGAACCATCTTGAAGGCATTAAAGCGACACCTGTAAAGGTTGACCGCATAGTTAGTTTATTACCTGTGAAAATTGTATTTTTAAATAACCTATTTATTGAGTCAGCTCATTAATTTCACTAGAATATGCAAATAAATATTTCCAAGAGCTTTAAGATTTTCATTACATAAACTAAGCTTCTCCTGTTTCTATCAGATAGCTAGCTATGGCGTGTCCCTGTGTTGTACGAGGGCTGTTCAAACAATACACGGACTGACGTCATAAAACAAAATGTACTTTATTTAGAAATTACAGGTCTGGGGCCCCTTCAAGGTACTCTTCTCCCTAACACACACACACTTGTTGAAACAGTCCTGGTACGCTTCTTTTGTAATGTCCTCCAGCTCCTTCGTCGCATTTGCCTTAATCTAGGAAATCGTCTCAAATCTTCTTCCTTTCAAGGGTCTTTTGAGTTTACTGAACAAGAAAACATCGCAAGGAGCAAGGTCAGATGAATAGGGGGATGGGGAAGAACAGTGATCGAATGTTTGGCCAAAAACTCACGAGTTCTAAGGCACAAATTTCGCAGCAACGCGGTGCATCTTCAATTTCTCGGTCAAAATCTCGTAACAAGATACAACTGATATCCCACACTCTTTAGCAAGCTCCCTGACAGTGAGATTTCGATTTGCCCGCACCAGGGTGTTGATTTTGTTGACGTGTGGGTCGTCAGTTGACGTGAAAGGACGTCCATCTTCAATGGACTGTTGACCATTCATGCCACTTGAAACATTCCGTACTCTTCATAGCAACATCACCGTAAACTGTGTTAAGCATATCAAAAGTTTCAGTCGCAGATTTTCCAAGTTTAACACAAAATTTTACAGCAAGTCGTTGCTTCTCCAGGTCATTCATTCTGAAATCCGCCCTACGAAAAATCGCACTTCACTTAAAACCGCGTAGCAAATACACAAATGAAGATATCTGCAATCGGAAAATGGCATCGTAATCAGCTGATCTGTGCAAGCCTAGCGACACCAAGCGGATTCATCTGGAACCAACTGGAGCCGCGCAAACACAGTATATCCATCACTGGAACTGAATGGAGAAACAGCATACACTAACACAGAAAACGCCGAGTTATTTAAAAAACACCTTGTCAACACGTTCAAGACACATCATGAACCACACATGAACAGGTATTTTTATAATACAGTTACAAAACTTTATTGATCAAAACAGAAGCATTTTTACACCTGTATTTCCAGTCAACACAATTACACACCAAGAAAAAGCAAAAGACTGGAGCACTCAACAAATGATAAAATATATCAATGTAACAGAAG
The DNA here is from genome assembly GCA_011833715.1 of Carcinoscorpius rotundicauda. NCBI lineage: Eukaryota > Metazoa > Arthropoda > Merostomata > Xiphosura > Limulidae > Carcinoscorpius > Carcinoscorpius rotundicauda. The sequence continues at coordinate 10,868 of VWRL01001777.1, read as the reverse complement.
TCGTAACAGCTATTAACAACACAAAAAACAAAGCCCCTGATAGGATGGTATTCAAGCTATCCTCCTAAAACAAGGCACTCAGAGATTATATGAACACCTAACAGCGTTATTTAATCTCTCACTATCAGCTGGATATATCCCCGTTTCTTGGAAGGAAGGAACAATATTAATGTTCCAGAAAGAAGGAAAGCCAGCGAATAAACCAAACAACTACCGCCCAATTAGCTTAACCAGTTGTATTGGCAAAGTATTAGAGAGAATAATTAGTAATCGTCCGTCAGTTTACTTAGAAGAAAATTCAAAATTACCAGAAATACAAAACGGATTTCGAAAATACCGCCAAACAAGAGACCACCTGATTCGACTTACAGAATCAATTACCGACAGCTTCAACAAAAACGAATGCACTGTAGCTTGCTTTCTCGACATTGAGAAAGCATTTAACACAGTGTGGCATAACGGCTTACGAGATAGACTACTAGAAATGGAATTACCCCAGGAAACTATTCGCTGGCTATCCAACTTCCTGGATAAAAGAATGTATAAAGTAAATGTAAATGGGGCCCACTTAGGGTCATTTTCACCCGAAGCAGGAGTTCCACAGGGAGGGGTTGTTAGCCCTATATTATTTATCATGTACGTGAGCAATATGCATCTGTCGGACCTAAATTTAGGTTATGCATCACAGTTCGCTGACGATGTAGCAGTCTGGAAAAGTGCCCCCACGCCATCGATAGCAGCAACGAACCTACTGCCAGAAATACAGAATCAAAATCAATATTCCAAAAACCCAAGTCATATTATTCAGCAGACTGAATTTAACATCAATACCCAAATACCGACACATTGGAACCATTTTAGACCTCGTATGAACCGAAACATGAGACACTGGACAGTCTTTTCAATTCCACGATAATCTATAATTAGTATTTTAATTTAAATACCTAATTTTTAAATGACATTTTAATTACTGACTCTCTTTTTACATTAACTTTGTGGCTGTTGTTGATTAAACATTAAATATTTCAAAATGAAAATAGAACAAAAGTTTAACATCATTAGATTTTAATTTTCAAATTCAAGCTCGGTCACATTATCTAAACAATCGTTTTTTAATTATTTTTAATGAAACAATTATAACTTGTTATTACCACTTGCTTTTAGATTCTGCTTCATCAGACACTTGAGGACACCATTAGCAATAAATAATGAAGTAGAGGACAAAACTATTTGAAATAGCAGTTATAAACGCAAAAGGCTTAGAGTTTTAACAGAAGTAAGCCTAAAGTACTAAAATAAAGAAAGACAAATTAACGCTATGCACAACTTGCGAATAACATTTTTTATTGATACAAGTCTATTGTAATTTCCACAAACTTTTACACCCATAAATTACCGGTTTGTTTACGTAGTCTTTACTACCCATGAATGTCTAGTTATTATAATATATAGAATAACTTTGTGTCTTTGCTTATTGCAAATTTTTTTGCATAAAATGATTTTAAAAAAATAAAATAATTAATTTTCTATATAAGTTAATTTAATCCTCGAGGGTACTTTTGTTTTATTTGACTCATTTATTGTTATAGGCTCTGTAAACAACATAGTTATAGACTTACAAGCAATTTTACTCATAAATTAATTATATATATATCAAGAATTTATTTAGGAGCTCGTGAAATTAGAGCCAATTATTCAGTATTATCCATTATAAAAAATAAAATTAAGATTTGTACCAACCTCGATTCAAACCCTCAGATTACAAGTCACGTGCCTTTTCCACCAGGGCTCTGCATGGCCGAGTGTGTTTAGGCGTTCGACTCGTAATCCAAGGGTCGTGGGTTCAAATCCAGTCCCACCAAACATGCTCGCCCTCCCAGCCGCTGGGGAGTTACAATGTCACGGTCAATCCCACTATTCGTTGGTAAAAGAGTAGCCAAAGAGTTGGCGGTGGGTGGTGATGACTAGCTGTATTCCCACTAGTCTTACACTGCTAAATTAGGGACAGCTAGCACAGGTAGCTCTCGAGTAGCTTTGTGCGAAATTCATAAACAAACAAAACAAACCTTTTCCACCTGGCCATCGCATTCGATTTCTTAAGTTACTAAAGGATACAACAGTTATACAGTACAAGACAAGAAACTTTAAGATATTTTAGATTTTGTTTAAATTAAAGAATGGTATTTCGATAGTTTTTTCTTCTTCTTCTTCTTGCCTTAAAGGAGGTTTTCTCACATTTGCTGTTATTTCATTATTATCACAGTAACAGCAACATACACCCAAGAAAGACTTTTGAGCTTTTTAAACATTTACCTCCACAAAAGTTTCTCAAAATACTAGTTATATGGCAGTAAATTAAAATTTCAATCTATCTTTATTTTTTACTGGAAGCTTTTCATGTGCTAATGTAATCATTTATTAAATAGTGGGCTATGAAGTAAAATATACTTCAAATAAGTCATTATTTTCAAACAAAACTCAGTAATACGCACAAGTTACTGCAAATAGCCACATAATATTAATTTCTTTAATGTCGTAAAACATAGTAACCTAACAGCAAATTCTCAATATTACGTAAATAAACATAAACTTGCAATTTTGTTTTTTTCAAAATATAGTTGCGAAATTTCTATTGAAAGTATCTGCATAAATATAACTCACAGTTATCTGTATTATATCAAAAACCTACACACGATTACTCAGCACTCTACAGCATTGACGAGTTAGTTACGTAAAAATATAGTATTTTTGTCATAGATGTATGCGCCAAAAAATCCGTGATAGCGCCAACAAAACTATATAAGCAAGATGTAAATAGGAAGTAATGGTATCATAATTATAAAGCTGGGTATATGTATCATAGATTATAACATTATATCTGGAAATCTCAATATCAAGTGTTCTTAGAACTATAAAAAAGGGTTGAAGTTCTTTGATAATTTTTAATAGAAATCAAGAGTGACTGAGGTTATCAGATTTCTTTTATGTCTTCAGGGATAAATACCATACTCACAACTGGATAAAGACGATTACTCGTTGTGGAACTTGAGTCATTATGGGTTCTAGTAACCAGATCCTCACCCCTTATTTTATAATAGACGGAATATCTTTAATGACTTTTTTTATTCTATGATAGTAGATTTTGTGAAATTTTACATAATAATGCATTGCTTTGTTACTATTATGCTGGAGCAGTCACTCATCCGTTATCACGTACGTGCGTAATAAAAATGTAATAAAAGGTTATATTAACTGACTCAGATACATGTCTCTCACGTTAAGTGTTCATCTATTACTAAAAATTGCGCTGAATTGGTGATTAATTTTTGTCATGATTTATGGTTTAACACTTACCTTCTAAAATCGGGTATTTAACAATGACAAATTCCATGCTCTATAATACACAGTAACTGTTACAAAATAGGACGCACTAATGATTGTATCTTTATTATTGCCAGAGTTTTTTCATCACTTCTTTTTGGTCGATAACTGTAATAACTGGTGACACACTGGTGGCTGTATTTTTAATGTCGCATTACATTTTTCATCCCTTGTTACTGGTTACTGGTTAAATGCATTAAAAATGGAACACATTTCACGTTAAACTCCACAACAGAAGTATGGCCATAATATCATAACTGGGAAATGCGCAATTTAATATCTCACATTCTTATCAAAGCGTACTGAAATATGCTTTAACGTCCATCTAGTAAAATGCACGATAAATTAAAATGTAAAACAGGATATCTGTTGTATGGACGGAACTAAAAACATTATTAAGCATTAGTTTATCATTAACGTCTGGTTTGTAACTTCCATTTTTTTCTTTTCAAATATCATATTCATATAGCGTGTGCTCACAGAAATTATGCATACAGTACCGAGGATGTACACAGTTTAGAAAACTGATACTGAACTGAAGAGCACAGTGGAGTAAGTACCATCTATTCAGTGAAACGCCATACAGTGGCAAAAGAGTACAATACATTTTCATAAATGAAATATTATTTTATTTTAACGATTGTTAAATGTTTGGTGTAAGGAGGACTCGACTCCGCGACCCTCCGATTTGGAGTCGGCGCCTTAATCTCTTGACCATGCAAAGCCTATATGTTTTGAAACATGGCGACGATCATCAAAACACAAATTCATGCCTAATCACAATATGAATATCATTTTTCTTGTTTTTTATTGGACACATTCAATTTGTGACTGATATTTATTTTTACTTATCCTTTAAACTGATAATAAATGGTTTAATGCTATTATAAAAAGAAAGAATTCTTGATTTTCATTGTGAATCTATTTCAAGATGTAGATGCTCGTTTCGTATAATGTTATGTGTTTATTTTTTTTTTCACTTTAGTCTCCATGCTCTCGAAACACGAGTTGTTTCAAATCACTGCCTTTACCAAGGTAACATTAAACATCAGATATACGTCTACTGATTGATAGAAGATAATGACCAAGTTTCTGCATCATCCTATCTCAGTGTAGTGTGATGAGGATATTGTAAGGATACAATGGATGGCAATTTTTTGCACTAGTTATAAAAACAGTTGCAAAGTCTAACTTACTATCAAAATTTTAAACTTGTACTCAATAATAACTTGATTTAAAAACAAGAATCAATTCATTTGTCGGAAGTATGAAGAATAAAAACTGTTTCTGAATTAAATATATATTTTAACTATTTTTGGTTTTCATTTTTATTAGCTTCAAATTAGCATAGTGTACTGACTGATAAGTCTACCAAAAAAGCATCCTGTTGCTACTAGCGGGCAAAAGCAACTTTTTTAGAACTTCGTTGATTACGACATTTTTGAATTACAGTGTTTAATCTTGTACTTCTTACCTAAGAAGGGGCATCGTATTGTTGGAAAATGATTTTCTGTTGACTTGTTACAGGGTAACAACAGAGTCCGTGATTATTATTATAGTAATACTACAACAGCCAGTTTAGAATGTAAATTTAAAAATATGCTTTTATAAGGACTTGTGCATTCGAGAAAAATTTAAAGAATATTATAATATGTCAACCATTCTATATCTTATACAACAAGTATCCATTCTTTACCAGATGTTTAGATTCAAAGTGACATTCTGTATTTATATTAAGTGACTATCAACATACTCTCGTTTCTAAATTATGTTAACAAGCAGACACAGTCAGAGAAGGATGAAGATATTAAATCTTACTAAACGTGATCTACGTTCACAAATAATGTCTCATAATAAACACGATATCACTATCAGTGATGTCGAGGAACCCACTTGTTGAGAACTTTTATATGCAAAAACGGCTCTTCTGGGCCCAGAAAACACTTCAAATAGAAGAGCGAACAACGTTTCGACCTTCTTCGGTCATCGTCAGGTTCACAAAGAAAGGGGTAATGGTCGGAAGCTGACCACATGTTTGGGATGGGTTGTATAATTGAGTGTTGCAATGTAGAGGGCGCGGTTTGAATATATAATTTTGTCTATAATATTAATATAGGTATAATGGTGTTCCTTTATATTGGTTTATTTTGGGTTTAAGTTGTTGTATAAGTAAGGCTTCTTTAATATTTCGTTTGTTTATGTTTGTTTCTTTATTTAGTATTTTAGTGTTTTCTATGGTTATGTTGTGTCCATTTGACTTGCAGTGTTCGAAAACGTGTGAAGGTGACTTTTTATGTTCTTTGAATCTGGTTTCCATTTTTCTACTTGTTTCTCCTATATAGAAGTCGTGGCAGTTATCACATTGTATTTTATAAATAATGTTGGTGTGGTGTTTGTCAGTGTAGTTCTTACATAGTATAGACCTTAGTTTTGTGCCTGGTTTTTGAATAAATTTAGTGTTAACTGGAATGTTATATTTTGTTACTAGTTTTTGCCAAATGTTGGTTATTTGTTTGCTGATGTCAGGAATATATGGTATACAGCAGTATATGGTTTCGTGATTTTTTGATTCGTGAGATATATTTACTTTTGTTGGTTGATTTTGCTTTCTGTCTAGGTGTGTGCGTATAATGTTTTCTACGGTTTGTGGAGGAAACTTATTAATGTTGATGAAGTGTTGTTTTATTTTATCTAATTCATCGTTAATTTTATCTGGTGAGCATAGTTTTATGGCTGTGTTTATCTGGTTTCTTAGTATGTTGAGTTTTTGTTTTGTTTCATGTGCTGAGTCCCAAGGAATGTATAGTCCAGTATGGGTGATTTTTCGGTGGATTTCTGTTTTCTCTTTTAATTTCAAGTCCAATCTAAATCAACTTAATCATAAAGCCTTAATGGCCAGTTTCGATGTTATATCCCTCTTCACAGAAGTTCCAACAACAGAAGCCTGCAAGATAGCCTTAGAACTCTATATTCGAGACCCTAACCCGATCATAGACATTCCCAGTAACCAGTTAGCAACCCTCATAGAATTCACCACAATAAAGACAAACTTCATGTTCAACAACCAAAACTATATACAAACAAATGGCCTAAGCATGGGCAACCCAGTATCGCCAGTTCTAGCCAATATTTTTATGACACAAATTGAAACACAAGCAATTAATACAGCATTACATCCACCACTATACTGGTACAGATATGTAGATGACACGATTGCGGGATTCGAATCTACAGAACACATACTTAACTTTTTCACTCACATTAACTCTATACATCCCAACATTAACTTCACATGTGAACAGGAAGAAAGCAATCAAATATCATTTCTTAACCTCAAAATTATAAGAACCGACACACAATTCAAAACAGAAATCCACCGAAAAATCACCCATACTGGACTATACATTCCTTGGGACTCAGCACATGAAACAAAACAAAAACTCAACATACTAAGAAACCAGATAAACACAGCCATAAAACTATGCTCACCAGATAAAATTAACGATGAATTAGATAAAATAAAACAACACTTCATCAACATTAATAAGTTTCCTCCACAAACCGTAGAAAACATTATACGCACACACCTAGACAAAAAGCAAAATCAACCAACAAAAGTAAATATATCTCACGAATCAAAAAATCACGAAACCATATACTGCTGTATACCATATATTCCTGACATCAGCAAACAAATAACCAACATTTGGCAAAAACTAGTAACAAAATATAACATTCCAGTTAACACTAAATTTATTCAAAAACCAGGCACAAAACTAAGGTCTATACTATGTAAGAACTACACTGACAAACACCACACCAACATTATTTATAAAATACAATGTGATAACTGCCACGACTTCTATATAGGAGAAACAAGTAGAAAAATGGAAACCAGATTCAAAGAACATAAAAAGTCACCTTCACACGTTTTCGAACACTGCAAGTCAAATGGACACAACATAACCATAGAAAACACTAAAATACTAAATAAAGAAACAAACATAAACAAACGAAAAATTAAAGAAGCCTTACTTATACAACAACTTAAACCCAAAATAAACCAATATAAAGGAACACCATTATACCTATATTAATATTATAGACAAAATTATATATTCAAACCGCGCCCTCTACATTGCAACACTCAATTATACAACCCCTCCCAAACATGTGGTCAGCTTCCGACCAGTAACCCTTTCTTTGTGAACCTGACGATGACCGAAGAAGGTCGAAACGTTGTTCGCTCTTCTATTTGAAGTGTTTTCTGGGCCCAGAAGAGCCGTTTTTGCATATAAAACGATATCACTATGATTGATTTTTTTGTTGTGATTTGAGTATAATTCACCTACCGAAAGTGGAGTGTCACTTCAAGTTGAAAACTTGATAATCAGTCTTATCCACCTGTAAAGTAGTTTTGATAAGTTCTTTATAAACAATGCTTATTTCGAAACAAACATCTCTTCAACATCCTTGAAGAAGAAGGTCCAATTTAATTTTGTGGAAAATATGACCCTCTCTGAAGTGTTAAAATGTAATGTAAACACAAATTATTGGTGCAGTTCATTATCAGAAGCTATTTATCATATTCTTTAGACGTATTAACCAGTTAGATACTGTGTAACATGTCATTTTCTCTTTAAGCACAAAAAGCCCCACATTATATTGAAATTTTGTAATCTTTACTAAACCCTCTTAATGGTTACAAGTGATGTAATTAACCTATTACTACAAGAAGCAGACTACTAACTAACACAAGAAAAAGTCGAACACACTACCTTCTAGGAAATTTTAACAATTTTGTGTAGATTCTGTCGTGAAGTGTTACGTCAGTTTAATGTAAAATTTATCAGACCTCTCATGAAGCAGTGAGGTACATTTTTCTTGGAAAAACAACAAAGTATCCAATCTGGTTTTTATTTTAACTGAAGTGTTTCAAGCTGAAAAATAAGGTATTCCCCACATTCTTTCAGCGTTGGGGCTTTAAAAACCAATTTGAAGTGGTAACGTGACTGAAATACGTCACTGGATCACGAACCCAACGATCATGTACTAAAAGCATGGAAGTTCAGATCCACCTTGACAGATACTGTGTGGCAAGTCGAGTATACAATATTATGTTTGAAGCTGCTTTCTGTGTGTTTCTGTCTTTTTATCCTACTGCTGATTGTCATGATGCTTTGAAATCCCCTAACGAATCTCAAAAGATATTACTTGACACAAGTATTTAGCTACAAGTTATATATTAATATTAAAAAATTTAAACTAAACGAAATGTTCGAAATTTTTTATTCAAACCATTAAAAATGAAATAATTTTCTACGGGTTTCGAAAACGATATTGTTTCCTTTAAGTTCTTCCCATCATTTTCTGGCGTAGAAGTGAATTTAAATATGTTGAAATATGATCACAGTAGTAAATGATGAACTGGCAGATTTTTGTCATATATCATTTTATCAGTTATTCTCCAAAAGTAAGATCTACAAAGGGAAATTTATTTGACTTGTCTATACTGAATATTAATGTACCTTTCAATCGTCTTGGTTAACATCTGCAGTTTGTTTTGATGTTATTCAAACACAGTAACTGTTTGCGTTTCAGCTATAGCATTCATTGTAACACCATTAAACTTTTGGTAAAGTAATTTTACTTTTTATGTTTACTTCTTTCACTTTAAAACTTCAACATTTCATCTTCGAGTCGTCAAAGAATAAAGAAAAATGATCACATGTCATGTTCTTTTATAAATGATGATTTGATATTCTTAACATCTTTTTCATCGTGATTAGTTTAATAATGTGGAGGTTTTAATTTTTCTATTGATTGAAGATAAATTTGGCATCGAGACAAAAATAATTCGTAAGTTGTTTTTTTCAAATTAAGTTAATTATTTGTTCAAAACGAAAAGTTTGACATTAAACACATTTGATCATAAGAAAATCTTATAATACGAAAATTTTAGAATTTTCAAATGATAATAATTCTTATTAGATTTACAATAAATATTTCTTTAAAAAATTCTCAATACAATATGATATTAATAATTGTAAAGATGTCATAAACATAACTGCAAAATTCAGGAATAAAAAGCCTCTATATTTTTATATTTTATTTTTGTGGTTCTTTCCTTGAAACAAATCCAACAGGTCGTATTTTCATCTCACTTTTTTTCAGAGAATATTTATGTCCCTTCCAATGATACCAGTTAATACCAACAGCAAATTCTTCATGTGATCCACCGAGATACAAACCATTTAAATTAGAGTGATGACATTTATTATACCACCAGCCACCTTTGTAAGTCGTGGCACAGTTCTGTTCCCATTTGTCATTATCCCTGTCTCTTGTTGCAAACATCATATTATTGTGGGTTGAAAGCGAGTCCCCTGAAAGCAAGAAACTAAATAATATCGTAATTGTGACCATGAGAAACGTAATTGTGATGTAAAAATATAAAATGTCCAAAATGTTCATTAGTCAGATATTTTAATGAAATACAAGTTTCTATTCTTTTGTTGATTATTAAAATCTATTTTGTTTTGATTTTCTTTTAGAAATGTTTCTCACCAAATACGAACATTAGATCTTAAAAAATTGGCCAGTTCTAAAACCCTCAAATCTTTCTCAGAAAAATAATGTTCTTCAGTACAATTTGAAATTTCTAGGGAACGATAAATACATTTATACTACAAATAGTTATATTTATAATGTGTTAAATCTAGGTAATGTACAATGAAATTTCTCACCTGCATCACCCCTGTAAGTTTTATAACTCATTTTATACAGTTCCATTTCACTTTGCACCAAGAACTCATCATATTCTGCATATCTTTGTTCACCTTCCATATCTTCTAAATCAATTCGAAGTACCATATTGTTTTGATTGGTTAAAGCGAATATGATGTCGTTTCCTGGTAAATGGAATATACAGTAATAATATCTGAATTATCAACGAAAGGTATCAACATTACAAGAAGTATTCTGAATTCTCAAAAATCTCAAGAACCGATATACAGTTCAAAAGAAATATTGACAGAAAATTCACTCATACTGGGTTATACATTCACAGGGAGTCAATACATGAAACAAAAAACACTCAACATATTAAGAAACCAAATAAATACAGCCACAAAATTATGCTCACCCGATCAAATTAATGATGAAATCAATAAAATAAAACAACACTTTAACATCAACAAATTTCCTCCAAAAACCGCTTAAAAATTATACACATAAACCTAGATCAGAAACACAATCAATAACAAACAAAGAATAATAAATTCCAACAAACTACAAAATCTCACACAGCTGCATACAATATATTCCCGATATCAGCAAAAAAAAGACAACAATAGGAGAAACTTATAACAAAACAACATTCCAGTGAACACTAAAGTCAATATTATATAAAAATTGCATTGACAAACAACACCAACATTATTTATAGAATATAATGTAACAACTACCACAACTTCTATTTTGGAGAA
>VWRL01001776.1:0-20910 GCA_011833715.1 Carcinoscorpius rotundicauda | reverse complement strand
ACTTCTTTCTAGTCTTACACTTCTAAATTAGAGGAGTAGTTCAAGAGTTAGAGATGGGTGGTGATGACCAGTTGACTTCTTTCTTGTCTTACACTGCTAAATTTGAAGATTAGTTCAAGAGATCATCATGTCTGGTGATTACAAGTTGAATTCTTTCTAGTCTAAGACTGCTAAACTAAAGAAATAGTTCAAGAGTTTATGATGGGTTGTAATGACTAGATGACTTCTTTCTATTCTTACACTACCAAATAAGAGTAGTAGATCTAGAGTTAATGATGGGTGGTAATGACTAGTTGAATTCTTTGTAGTCATACATTGCTAAATTAAAGGAGTAACTCAAGAGTTGATGGTGATGGTGATGACTGGTTGACTTCATTCTAATCTTACACTTCTAAATTAGAATAGTATTTGAAGAGTTGATGATGGGTGGTCATAACTAGATTACTTCTTTCTAGTTTTAAACTGTTAATAAGAGGAGTAGCTCTAGAGGTGATGATGTGTGGTGATTACTAGTTGACTTCTTTCTAGTCTTACACTGCTAAACAACAGGAGTAGCTCAAGAGTTGATGATGTGTAGTGATAACTAGTTGATTTCTTTCTAGTCTTACACTGCTTAATTTGATTAGTAGTTCTAAAGTTGATAAAAGGTGGTGATGACTAGTTGACTTCATTCTAGTCTTAAACTGCTAAATTAGATGAATAGCTCAAGAGTTGATCATGGGTGGTAATGACTAGTTGACTTCTTTCTAGTCTTACACTTCTAAAGTGGGAAAATAGTTCAAGAGTTGATGATGGGTGGTAATGACTAGATGACTTCTTCCTATTTTTACACTACTAAATAAGAGAAGTAGCTCTAGAGTTCATGATGGGTGGAGATGACTAGTTGAATTCTTTATAGTCTTACATTTCTAAATTAGAGAATTAACTCAAAAGTTGATGATGATGGTGATGACTAGTTCACTTCTTTCTATTCTTACACTGTTAAATTAGAGACGTAGCTCAAGAGTTGATGATGGGTGGTAATGACTAGTTGACTTTATTCTATTCTTACACTGCTTAATTTGAAAATTAGTTCAAGAGTTAATTATGTGTGGTATTTACTAGTTGACTTCTTTCTATTCTTACACTGCCAAATAAGCGGAGTAGATCTAGAATTGATGATGGGTGGTGATGACTAGTTGACTTTTTTCTAGTCTTACACTTCTAAATTAGGGGAGTAGCTCAAGAGTTGATGATGTGTGGTAATGACTAGTTGACTTCTTTCTAGTGTTACACTGCTAAATTAGAGGAGTGGTTCAAGAGTTGATAATAGGTGGTGATGACTAGTTTAATTTTTTCTAGTCTTTCACTTCTAAATTAGGGGAGTAGTTCAAGAGTTGATGATGGGTGGTGATGACAAGTTGGCTTCTTTCTAGTCTTACACTTCTAAATTAGTGATATAGTTTAAGAGTTGATGATGGGTGGTAATGACTAGTTAACTTCTTTGTAGTCTTACACTGCTAAATTAGAAGAGTAGCTCAAGAATTAATGTTGGGTGGTAATGCCTAGTTAACTTTATTCTAGTCTTACTCTGCTTAATTAGAAGAGTAGCTCAAGAATTAATGATGGGTGGTGATGACTAGTTTACTTCTTTCTAGTCTTACACTGCTAAATTAGTTGAGTAGTTTAAGTTTTGATGATGGGTGGTGATGACAAGTTGGCTTCTTTCTAGTCTTACACATCTAAATTAGGGGAGCAGTTGAAGAGTTGATGATGGGTTAAAATGACTAGTTGACTTCTTTCTTGTCTTACACTGCTTAATTTGGAAATTAGTTTAAGAGTTGATGATGTGTGGTGATTACTAGTTGACTTCTTTCTATTCTTACACTGCCAAATAAGACGAGCAGATTTAGAGTTGACGATGGGTTGTTATAACTAGTTGAATTCTTTGTAGTCTTACATTGCTAAATTAGATAAGTAACTCAAAAGTTGATGATGATGGTGATGACTAGATTACTTCTTTCTAATCTTACACTTCTAAATTAGGGGAGTAGTTCAAGCGTTGATGATGGGTGGTAATGACTAGATTACTTCTTTCTAGTTTTACACTGCTAAATAAGAGGAGTAGCTGTAGAGTTGATGATGGGTGGTGATGACTAGTTGACTTCTTTCTAGTCTTACACTGCTAAATTAGAGGAGTAGCTGAAGAGTTGATGATGGGTGTGATGACTAGTTGACTTCTTTCTAGTCTTACACTTCTAAATTAGGGGAGTAGTTCAAGATTTGATGATGGGTGGTGATGACTAGTTGACTTTTTCTAGTCTTACACTTCTAAATTATGGGTGTAGCTCAAGACTTGATGATGGGTGGTGATGAATTGTTGACTTCTTTCTAATCTTACACTTTTAAATTAGAAGAGTAGTTCAAGAGTTGATGATGGGTGGTGATGACTAGTTTACTTTTTATTAGTCTTACACTGCTAAATTAGAGGAGTATCTCAAGAGTTGATGATGGGTGGTAATGACTAGTTGACTTCTTTCTAGTCTTACACTTCTAAATTAGGGGAGTAGTTCAAGAGTTGATGATGGGTAGTAATGACTAGTTGATTTCTTTCTAGTCTTACACTGCTTAATTAGAGGAATAGCTCAAGAGTTCATAATGGGTGGTGATGACTAGTTGACTTATTTCTAGTCTTACACTGCTAAATTAGAAGAGTAGCTCATGAATTTATGATGGTTTTGATGACTATTTGACTTCTTTCTAGGCTTCACTTCTAAATAAGAGTAGCTCAAGAGTTGATGATGGGTGGTGATGACTATTTGACTTCTTCTAGTCTAACACTGCTAAATTATGGGAAAAGTCCAGAGTTTATGATGGGTGGTGATGACTAGTTAACTATTTGTAGTCTTACATTCCTAAATTAAAGGAGTAGCTCAAGAGTTAATGATGGATGGTGATGACTAGTTGACTTCTTTCTAGTCTTACACTGCTAAATAAGAGGAGTAGCTGTAGAGTTGATGATGGGTGGTGATGACTAGTTGACTTCTTTCTAGTCTTACACTGCTAAATTAGAGGAGTAGTTCAAGAGTTGATGATGGGTGGTAATGACTAGTTGACTTCTTTCTAGTCTTACACTGCTAAATAAGAGGAGTAGCTCAAGAGTTGATGATGGGTGGTGATGACTAGTTGACTTCTTTCTAGTCTTACACTGCTAAATTAGAGGAGTAGCTCAAGAGTTGATGATGGGTGGTGATGACTAGTTCACTTCTTTCTAGTCTTACACTTCTAAATTAGGGGACTAGTTCAACAGTTGATGATGGGTGGTGATGACCAATTGACTTTTTTCTAGTCTTACACTGCTAAATTAGGGGAGTAGCTCAAGAGATGATGATGGGTGGTGATGACTAGTTGACTTCTTTCTAATCTTACACTTCTAAATTAGAGGAGTAGTTCAAGAGTTGATGATGGGTGGTGATGACTAGTTTACTTTTTTTTAGTCTTACACTGCTAAATTAGAGGAGTCTCTCAAGAGTGATGATGGGTGTCGATGACTATTTACTTCTTTAGTCTTACACTTCTAAATTAGGAGAGTAGTTCAAGAGTTGATGATGGGTGGTAATGACTAGTTGATTTATTTCTAGTCTTACACTGCTAAATTAGAGGAGTAGCTCAAGAGTTGATGATGGGTGGTGATGACTAGTTGAATTCTTTGTAGTCATACATTGCTAAATTAAAGGAGTAACTCAAGAGTTGATGATGATGGTGATGACTGGTTGACTTCATTCTAATCTTACACTTCTAAATTAGAATAGTATTTGAAGAGTTGATGATGGGTGGTCATAACTAGATTACTTCTTTCTAGTTTTAAACTGCTAAATAAGAGGAGTAGCTCTAGAGGTGATGATGTGTGGTGATTACTAGTTGACTTCTTTCTAGTCTTACACTGCTAAACAACAGGAGTAGCTCAAGAGTTGATGATGTGTAGTGATAACTAGTTGATTTCTTTCTAGTCTTACACTGCTAAATTTGATTAGTAGTTCTAAAGTTGATAAAAGGTGGTGATGACTAGTTGACTTCATTCTAGTCTTAAACTGCTAAATTAGACGAATAGCTCAAGAGTTGATCATGGGTGGTAATGACTAGTTGACTTCTTTCTAGTCTTACACTTCTAAAGTGGGAAAATAGTTCAAGAGTTGATGATGGGTGGTAATGACTAGATGACTTCTTCCTATTTTTACACTACTAAATAAGAGAAGTAGCTCTAGAGTTCATGATGGGTGGAGATGACTAGTTGAATTCTTTATAGTCTTACATTTCTAAATTAGAGAATTAACTCAAAAGTTGATGATGATGGTGATGACTAGTTCACTTCTTTCTATTCTTACACTGTTAAATTAGAGACGTAGCTCAAGAGTTGATGATGGGTGGTAATGACTAGTTGACTTTATTCTATTCTTACACTGCTTAATTTGAAAATTTGTTCAAGAGTTAATTATGTGTGGTATTTACTAGTTGACTTCTTTCTATTCTTACACTGCCAAATAAGCGGAGTAGATCTAGAATTGATGATGGGTGGTGATGACTAGTTGACTTTTTTCTAGTCTTACACTGCTAAATTAGATGAGTGGTTCAAGAGTTGATAATAAGTGGTGATGACTAGTTTACTTTTTCTAGTCTTACACTTCTAAATTAAGGGAGTAGTTCAAGAGTTCATGATGGGTGGTAATGACTAGATGACTTCTTTCTATTCTTACACTGCTAAACAACAGGAGTAGCTCAAGAGTTGATGATGGGAGGTGATGACTAGTTGACTTTTTTCTAGTCTTACACTTGTCAATTAGGGAAGTAGCTCAAGAGTTGATGATGTGTGGTGATGACTAGTTGATTTCTATCTAGTGTTACACTGCTAAAGTAGAGGAGTGGTTTAAGAGTTGATAATAGGTAGTGATGACTAGTTTACTTTTTTCTAGTTTTACACTTCTAATTTAGGGGAGTAGTTCAAGAGTTGATGATGGGTGGTAATGACTAGATGACTTCTTTCTATTCTTATACTGCTAAATAAGAGGAGTAGCTCTAGAGTTGATGATGGGTGGTGAAGACTAGTTGACTTCTTTGTAGTCTTACATTGCTAAATTAGAGGAGTGGCTCAAGAGTTGATATTAGGTGGTGATGACTAGTTTTTTTCTTTCTAGTCTTCCTTTTTTAAATTAGAGGAGTAGCTCAACAGTTGATGATGGGTGGTAATGACTACTTGACTTCGTTCTATTCTTACACTGCTAAATTTGGAGATTAGTTGAAAAGATGATTTTGTGTGGTGATTACTTGTTGACTTCTTTCTAGTCTTAGACTGCTAAACTAAAGGAATAGTTCAAGTGTTTATGATGGGTGGTAATGACTAGATGACTTCTTTCTTTTCTTACACTGCCAAATAAGAGGGGTAGATCTAGAGTTAATGATGGGTGGTGATGACTAGTTGAATTCTTTGTAGTCTTACATTTCTAAATTAGAGGAGTAACTCATAAGTTGATGATAATGGTGATGACTAGTTGACTTCTTTCTAATCTAACACTTCTAAAATAGGGGAGTAGTTCAAGAGTTGATGATGGGTGTAATGACTAGATTACTTCTTTCTAGTTTTACACTGCTAAATAAGAGGAGGAGCACTAAAGGTGATGATGTGTGGTAATGACTAGTTCACTTCTTTCTAGTCTTACACTGCTAAATTTGGAAATTAGTTCAAGAGTTGATTATGTGTGGAAATGACTAGTTGACTTCTTTTTATTCTTACACTGCCAAATAGGAGTAGATTAGGAGTTGATGATGAATGGTAATGATTAGTTGACTTCTTTCTAGTCTTACACTGCTAAATTAGAGACGTAGCTCAAGAGTTGATGATGGGTGGTAATGACTAGTTGACTTTATACTATTCTTTCACTGCTAAATTTGAAAATTAGTTCAAGAGTTGTTGTGTGGTGATTACTAGTTGACTTCTTTCTATTCTTACACTGTTAAATTAGAGACGTAGCTCAAGAGTTGATGATGGGTGGTAATGACTAGTTCACTTTATTCTATTCTTACACTGCTAAATTTGAAAATTAGTTCAAGAGTTAATTATGTGTGGTATTTACTAGTTGACTTCTTTCTATTCTTACACTGCCAAATAAGCGGAGTAGATCTAGAATTGATGATGGGTGGTGATGACTAGTTGACTTTTTTCTAGTCTTACACTTCTAAATTAGGGGAGTAGCTCAAGAGTTGATGATGTGTGGTGATGACTAGTTGACTTCTTTCTAGTGTTACACTGCTAAATTAGAGGAGTGGTTCAAGAGTTGATAATAGGTGGTGATGACTAGTTTAATTTTATCTAGTCTTTCACTTCTAAATTAGGGGAGTAGTTCAAGAAATGATGATGGGTGGTGATGACAAGTTGGCTTCTTTCTAGTCTTACACTTCTAAATTAGTGATATAGTTTAAGAGTTAATGATGGGTGGTAATGACTAGTTAACTTCTTTGTAGTCTTACACTGCTAAATTAGAAGAGTAGTTCAAGAATTAATGATGGGTGGTAATGACTAGTTAACTTTATTCTAGTCTTACTCTGCTTAATTAGAAGAGTAGCTCAAGAATTAATGATGGGTGGTGATGACTAGTTTATTTCTTTCTAATCTTACACTGCTAAATTAGTTGAGTAGTTTAAGTTTTGATGATGGGTGGTGATGACTGGTTGACTGTTTTCTAGTTTTACACTTCTAAATTAGGGGAGTAGCTCAAGAGTTGATGATGTGTGGTGATGACTAGTTGACTTCTTCTAGTCTTACACTGCTAAAGTATGGGAGTAGTTCAGTAGATGATGATGTGTGGTGATTACTAGTAGACTTCCTTCTAGTCTTACATTGCTAAATTAAGAAGTAGCTCAAGAGTTGATGATGGGTGGTGATGACTAGTTGACTTCTTTCTAGTCTTACACTGCTAAATTAGAAGAGTAGTTCAAAAGTTGATGATGGGTGGTGATGACTAGTTGACTTCTTTCTAGTCTTACACTGCTAAATTAGAAGAGTAGTTCAAGAGTTGATGATTGGTGGTAATGACTAGATGACTTCTTTCTATTCTTACACTGCTAAATAAGAGGAGTAGCTCAAGAGTTGATGATGTGTGGTGATGACTAGTTGACTTCTTCTAGTCTTACACTGCTAAAGTATGGGAGTAGTTCAGTAGATGATGATGTGTGGTGATTACTAGTAGACTTCCTTCTAGTCTTACATTGCTAAATTAAGAAGTAGCTCAAGAGTTGATGATGGGTGGTGATGACTAGTTGACTTCTTTCTAGTCTTTCACTGCTAAATTAGAAGAGTAGTTCAAAAGTTGATGATGGGTGGTGATGACTAGTTGACTTCTTTCTAGTCTTACACTGCTAATTAGATGAGTAGTTGAAGAGTTGATGATTGGTGGTAATGACTAGATGACTTCTTTCTATTCTTACACTGCTAAATAAGAGGAGTAGCTGTAGAGTTGATGATGGGTGGTGATGACTAGTTCACTTCTTTCTAGTCTTACACTGCTAAATTAGAGGAGTAGCTGAAGAGTTGATGATGGGTGGTGATGACTAGTTGACTTCTTTCTAGTCTTACACTTCTAAATTAGGGGAGTAGTTCAAGATTTGATGATGGGTGGTGATGACTAGTTGACTTTTTCTAGTCTTACACTTCTAAATTATGGGTGTAGCTCAAGACTTGATGATGGGTGGTGATGAATTGTTGACTTCTTTCTAATCTTACACTTCTAAATTAGAAGAGTAGTTCAAGAGTTGATGATGGGTGGTGATGACTAGTTTACTTTTTATTAGTCTTACACTGCTAAATTAGAGGAGTATCTCAAGAGTTGATGATGGGTGTCGATGACTAGTTGACTTCTTTATAGTCTTACACTTCTAAATTAGGGGAGTAGTTCAAGAGTTTATGATGGGTAGTAATGACTAGTTGATTTATTTCTAGTCTTATACTGCTAAATTAGAGGAGTAGCTCAAGAGTTGATTATGGGTGGTGATGACTAGTTGACTTTCTTCTAGTCTTACACTGCTAAATTTGGAGAGTAGCTCATGAATTTATGATGGGTTTTGATGACTATTGGACTTCTTTCTAGGCTTACACTTCTAAATAAGAGTAGCTCAAGAGTTGATGATGGGTGGTGATGACTATTTGACTTCTTCTAGTCTAACACTGCTAAATTATGGGAAAAGTCCAAGAGTTTATGATGGGTGGTAATGACTAGTTGTCTTCTTTCTAGTCTTACACTCCTAAATTAGAGGAGTAGCTCAAGAGTTATTGATGGATGGTGATGACTAGTTGACTTTTTCTAGTCTTACACTGCTAAATAAGAGGAGTAGCTGTAGAGTTGATGATGGGTGGTGATGACTAGTTGACTTCTTTCTAGTCTTACACTGCTAATTAGATGAGTAGTTCAAGAGTTGATGATGGGTGGTAATGAATAGATGACTTCTTTCTATTCTTACACTGCTAAATAAGAGGAATAGCTGTAGAGTTGATGATGGGTGGTGATGACTAGTTGACTTCTTTCTAGTCTTACACTGCTAAATTAGAGGAGTAGCTCAAGAGTTGATGATGGGTGGTGATGCCTAATTGACTTCTTTCTCGTCTAACACTTCTAAATTAGGGGAGTAGTTCAAGATTTGATGATGGGTGGTGATGACTAGTTGACTTTTTCTAGTCTTACACTTCTAAATTATGGGTGTAGCTCAAGACTTGATGATGGGTGGTGATGAATTGTTGACTTCTTTCTAATCTTACACTTCTAAATTAGAGGAGTAGTTCAAGAGTTGATGATGGGTGGTGATGACTAGTTTACTTTTTTTTAGTCTTACACTGCTAAATTAGAGGAGTATCTCAAGAGTTGATGATGGGTGTCGATGACTAGTTGACTTCTTTATAGTCTTACACTTCTAAATTAGGGGAGTAGTTCAAGAGTTTATGATGGGTGGTAATGACTAGTTGATTTATTTCTAGTCTTACACTGCTAAATTAGAGGAGTAGCTCAAGAGTTGATTATGGGTGGTGATGACTAGTTGACTTTTTTCTAGTCTTACACTGCTAAATTTGGAGAGTAGCTCATGAATTTATGATGGGTTTTGATGACTATTTGACTTCTTTCTAGGCTTGCACTTCTAAATAAGAGTAGCTCAAGAGTTGATGATAGGTGGTGATGACTAGTTGACTTCTTCTAGTCTAACACTGCTAAATTATGGGAGTAGTCCAAGAGTTTATGATGGGTGGTAATGACTAGTTGTCTTCATTCTAGTCTTACACTCCTAAATTAGAGGAGTAGCTCAAGAGTTATTGATGGGTGGTGATGACTAGTTGACTTCTTTTAAGTGTTACACTGCTAAATAAGAGCAGTAGATCAAGAGTTGATGATGGGTGGTGATGACTAGTTGACTTCTTTCTAGTCTTACACTTCTAAATTAGGGGAGTAGTTGAAAGGGTGATAATGGGTGGTGATGACTAGTTGACTTCTTTTTAGTCTTACACTGCCAAAGAAGAGTAGCTCAAGAGTTTATGATGGGTGGTGATGACTAGTTGACTTTTTTCTAGTTTTACACTTCTAAATTAGGGGAGTAGCTCAAGAGTTGATGATGTGTGAAGATGACTAGTTGACTTCTTCTAGTCTTACACTGCTAAATTATGGGAGTAGTTCAAGAGTTGATGATGTGTGGTGATTACTAGTAGACTTCCTTCTAGTCTTACATTACTAAATTCAGAAGTAGCTCAAGCGTTGATGATGGGTGGTGATGACTAGTTGACTTCTTTCTAGTCTTACACTGCTAAATTAGAGGAGTAGTTCAAAAGTTGATGATGGGTGGTGATGACTAGTTGACTTCTTTCTAGTCTTACACTGCTAATTAGAGGAGTAGTTCAAGAGTTGATGATGGGTGGTAATGACTAGATGACTTCTTTCTATTCTTACACTGCTAAATAAGAGGAGTAGCTGTAGAGTTGATGATGGGTGGTGATGACTAGTTGACTTCTTTCTAGTCTTACACTGCTAAATTAGAGGAGTAGCTCAAGAGTTGATGATGGGTGTGATGACTAGTTGACTTCTTTCTAGTCTTACACTGCTAAATTAGAGGAGTAGTTCAAGAGTTGATGATGGGTGGTGATTACTAGTTGACTTCCTTCTAGTCTTAAATTGCTAAATTATAGAAGAAGCTCTAGAGTTGATGATGGGTGGTGATAACTAGTTCACTTCTTTCTAGTCTTACACTGCTAAATTAGAGGAGTAGCTCAAGAATTGAGGATAAGTTGTGATGACTTGTTGACTTCTTTCTAGTCTTACACTTCTAAATTAGGGGAGTAGTTCAAGAGTTGATGCTGGGTGGTGTTGAGTATTTGACTTCTTTCTAGTTTTACACTTCTAAATTAGTGGAGTAGTTCAAGAGTTGATTATGGGTGGTAATGACTGGTTGACTGTTTTCTAGTTTTACACTTCTAAATTAGGGGAGTAGCTCAAGAGTTGATGATGGGTGGTGTTGAGTATTTGACTTCTTTCTAGTCTTACATTGCTAAATTAGAGGAGTAACTCAAGAGTTGATGTTGATGGTGATGACTAGTTGACTTCTTATTAGTTTTACACTTCTAAATTAGTGGAGTAGTTCAAGAGTTGATTATGGGTGGTAATGACTGGTTGACTGTTTTCTAGTTTTACACTTCTAAATTAGGGGAGTAGCTCAAGAGTTGATGATGGGTGGTGTTGAGTATTTGACTTCTTTCTAGTCTTACATTGCTAAATTAGAGGAGTAACTCAAGAGTTGATGTTGATGGTGATGACTAGTTGACTTCTTATTAGTTTTACACTTCTAAATTAGTGGAGTAGTTCAAGAGTTGATTATGGGTGGTAATGACTGGTTGACTGTTTTCTAGTTTTACACTTCTAAATTAGGGGAGTAGCTCAAGAGTTGATGATGGGTGGTGTTGAGTATTTGACTTCTTTCTAGTCTTACATTGCTAAATTAGAGGAGTAACTCAAGAGTTGATGGTGATGGTGATGACTAGTTGACTTCTTTCTAGTTTTACACTGGTACATTTGGAGAGCAGTTCAAGAGTTGATTATAGATGGTGATGATTAGGTGAATTTTTTTTCTTACACTGCTTAATAAGCGGAGTAGCTCAAGAGTTGATGATGGGTGGCGATGAGTATTTGACTTCTTTCTAGTTTTACACTGCTAAATTAGAGGAGTAGCTCAAGAGTTGATGATGGGTGGTGATGACTAGTTGACTTCTTTCTAGTCTTACACTGCTAAATTAGAGGAGTAGCTCAAGAGTTTATGATGGGTGGTGATCACTAGTTGACTTCTTTCTAGTCTTACACTGCTAAATTAGAGGAGTAGTTTAAAAGTTCATGATGGGTGGTGATGACTAGTTGACTTCTTTCTAGTTTTACACTTCTAAATTAGTGGAGTAGTTCAAGAGTTGATGATGGGTGGTAATGACTAGGTGACTTCTTTTTAGTCTTACACTGTTTAATAAGAGGAGTAGCTCAAGCGGTGATGATGGATGGTGATGACTAATTGACTTCTTTTTAATCTTACACTTCTAAATTAAAGGAGTAGTTGAAGAGTTGATGATGGGTCGTGATGACTAGTTGACTTCTTTTTAGTCTTACACTGCTAAATTAAAGGAGTAGCTCAAGAGTTGATGATGGGTGGTGATGAATAGTTGACTTCTTTCTAGTCTTACACTCCTAAATTAGAGGAGTAGCTCAAGAGTTTATGATGGGTGGTGATGACTAGTTGACTTCTTTCTAGTCTTACACTGCTAAATTAGAGGAGTAGTTTAAAAGTTGATGATGGGTGGTAATGACTAGTTGACTTCTTTTTAGTCTTACTCTGTTTAATAAGAGGAGTAGCTCAAGAGGTGATGATGGGTGGTGATGACTAATTGACTTCTTTTTAATCTTACACTTCTAAATTAGGGGAGTAGTTCAGGAGTTGATGATGGGTCGTGATGACTAGTTGATTTCTTTTTAGTCTTACACTGCTAAATTAGAGGAGTAGTTCAAGAGTTGATGATGGGTGGTGATAACTAGTTGAATTCTTTGTAGTGTTACATTGCTAAATTAGAGGAGTAACTCAAGAGTTGATCATGATGGTGATCACAAGTTGACTTCTTTCTAGTCTTACACTTCTAAATTAGGGGAGTACTTCAAGAGTTGATGATGGGTGGTAATGACTAAATTACTTCTTTCTAGTCCTACACTGCTAAATTAGGGAAGTAGTTCAAGAGTTGATGATGTGTGGTGATTACTAGTTGACTTCCTTCTAGTCTTAGATTGCTAAATTAGAGAATAAGCTCAAGAGTTTATGATGTGTGGTGATGACTAGTTGACTTCTTTCTAATTTTACACTTCTAAATTATGGGAGTAGTTCAAGAGTTGATGATGGGTGGTGATGACTAATTGACTTCTTTCTAGTCTTACACTCCTAAATTAGAGGACTAGCTCAAGAGTTGATGATGGGTGGTGATGACTAGTTGACTTCTTTTAAGTGTTACACTGCTAAATAAGAGCAGTAGATCAAGAGTTGATGATGGGTGGTGATGACTAGTTGACTTCTTTCTAGTCTTACACTTCTAAATTAGGGGACTAGTTGAAAGGGTGATAATGGGTGGTGATGACTAGTTGACTTCTTTTTAGTCTTACACTGCCAAATAAGACTAGTTCAAGAGTTGATGATGGGTGGTGATGACTGGTTGACTGTTTTCTAGTTTTACACTTCTAAATTAGGGGAGTAGCTCAAGAGTTGATGATGTGTGGTGATGACTAGTTGACTTCTTCTAGTCTTACACTGCTAAATTATGGGAGTAGTTCAAGAGTTGATGATGTGTGGTGATTACTAGTAGACTTCCTTCTAGTCTTACATTACTAAATTCAGAAGCAGCTCAAGAGTTGATGATGGGTGGCGATTACTAGTTGACTTCTTTCTAGTCTTACACTGCTAAATTAGAGGAGTAGTTCAAAAGTTGATGATGGGTGGTGATGACTAGTTGACTTCTTTCTAGTCTTACACTGCTAATTAGATGAGTAGTTCAAGAGTTGATGATGGGTGGTAATGACTAGATGACTTCTTTCTATTCTTACACTGCTAAATAAGAGGAGTAGCTGTAGAGTTGATGATGGGTGGTGATGACTAGTTGACTTCTTTCTAGTCTTACACTGCTAAATTAGAGGAGTAGCTCAAGAGTTGATGATGGGTGGTGATGACTAGTTGACTTCTTTCTAGTCTTACACTTCTAAATTAGGGGAGTAGTTCAAGAGTTGATGATGGGTGGTGATGACTAGTTGACTTTTTCTAGTCTTACACTTCTAAATTATGGGTGTAGCTCAAGACTTGATGATGGGTGGTGATGAATTGTTGACTTCTTTCTAATCTTACACTTCTAAATTAGAGGAGTAGCTGAAGAGTTGATGATGGGTGGTGATGACTAGTTGACTTCTTTCTAGTCTTACACTGCTAAATTAGAGGAGTAGCTCAAGAGTTGATGATGGGTGGTGATGACTAGTTGACTTCTTTCTAGTCTTACACTTCTAAATTAGGGGAGTAGTTCAAGAGTTGATGATGGGTGGTGATGACTAGTTGACTTTTTCTAGTCTTACACTTCTAAATTATGGGTGTAGCTCAAGACTTGATGATGGGTGGTGATGAATTGTTGACTTCTTTCTAATCTTACACTGCTAAATTAGAGGAGTATCTCAAGAGTTGATGATGGGTGTCGATGACTAGTTGACTTCTTTATAGTTTTACACTTCTAAATTAGGGGAGTAGTTCAAGAGTTTATGATGGGTGGTAATGACTAGTTGATTTATTTCTAGTCTTACACTGCTAAATTAGAGGAGTAGCTCAAGAGTTGATTATGGGTGGTGATGACTAGTTGACTTTTTTCTAGTCTTACACTGCTAAATTTGGAGAGTAGCTCATGAATTTATGATGGGTTTTGATGATTATTTGACTTCTTTCTAGGCTTACACTTCTAAATAAGAGTAGCTCAAGAGTTGATGATGGGTGGTGATGACTATTTGACTTCTTCTAGTCTAACACTGCTAAATTATGGGAGTAGTCCAAGAGTTTATGATGGGTGGTAATGACTAGTTGTCTTCTTTCTAGTCTTACACTCCTAAATTAGAGGAGTAGCTCAAGAGTTATTGATGGATGGTGATGACTAGTTGACTTTTTTATTGTCTTACACTTCTAAATTGTAGGAGTAGCTCATGATTTGATGATGGGTGGTGATGACTAGTTGACTTTTTTCTAGTCTTACACTTCTAAATTGTAGGAGTAGCTCATGATTTGATGATGGGTGGTGATCACTAGTTGACTTCTTTCTAGTCTTACACTGCTAAATTTGGAGAGTAGCTCATCAATTTATGATGGGTTGTGATAACTATTTGACTTCTTTCTAGGCTTACACTTCTAAATCAGAGTAGTTTAAGAGTTGATGATGGGTGGTGATGACTAGTTGACTTCTTCTAGTCTAACACTGCTAAATTATGGGAGTATTTCAAGAGTTGATGATGTGTGGTGATTACTAGTTGACTTCCTTCTAGTCTTACACTGCTAAATTAGAGAAGTAGCTCAAGAGTTGATGATGTGTGGTGATGACTAGTTGACTTCTTCTAGTCTTATACTGCTAAATTAGGGGAGTAGCTCAAGAGTTGATGATGGGTGGTGATGACTATTTGACTTCTTTCTAGTCTTACACTGCTAAATTAGGAGAGTAGCTCAAGGTTGATGATGGGTGGTGATGAACAGGTGACTTTTTTCTAGTCTTACACTGCTAAATTTTTTACGACTAATGCAGATGTCAGTCGTGTATGTTTGCGCAAATTTCAGAAATAAATTAAACAGAAGGTAGGAACAAGAAGTAATGGATAATGTACATGTTGACCTAGAAAATCCATGTTGAACACGTGCAGAAAGTGTTAATTAATTACAACAAACTTAGAATAAGGCTGATTATCTCAGTTTGATGTAAAGGTAGAGATCGAGTGAAGTTTGTTTTATCATTTTTATTAGAACTTCTGATGGTTTCTGTGTTGTTATAAGTTGCTGTAGCGAACAAGAATTATACTGTTTAACATTCACCCAGTGTTGGCAAGCTAAGCCGTGTTCGTCTCGGATGAACATTTATTCTACCTACAGCTGACAAAGTAATACGAGAAGGTATGAAGTATGAATCAACATGTTTATTGTAGACGTAGATCGCTTTGATAAGCTTTCTACATAATTCATGTCTTGTTTTTATGTGTTAAGTTTGTGTAAGCGCGTGATTAAATGTGATAAAATTACCTGCTTAGAATTGGGAACATCAATATAGGTCTCAGCCAGAAAAACAGGTGAAACATTTTGTTCAGTTCGAAACTGAATTTTCTAGTTAACACACAACTGGTATGATATCTCCCGTGTTCTTAACTAGCTCGGTTTCGTGTAACGTTTTTGTTTTCATTTAACAGTCACTTAAGAAAATGGTGGGAAGTAATAACGGAACTAAACCACCAATCTGTTTGTGAAACTAAAATTAATCATCTGTTTCAAGGTCCTTTCTATCGTGTTCTGATGATTCTAGATAAGTGTACACAATTTAAAAAACACCAGAGGGAATACAGTGATTATCAGATAACGCGTAAAATGTGAAATAAAACACACGTGAAATACAGAAAGCACAGTTTTATTTCGAAGTCACCAGTGTATTTGTACACAGGGTACAGTGGCTTGGTTTATTATGGTTACTTGAATTACACTATCCCTTATATACTACAGGGTGTTCGGAAATTCACTGTGCAGTTTTGTAATCATATACACGTACAAGTGCCCAGCGACTTTCCCAACAAGTAGTATGAATATGGTGAAAGTGACACCTAGGTTTTCCTTCAGGGTTAAGGGTTACCCTTTATCGGGTTTATTGTATATTTAAGTACGATTTTAAATTAAGCGTAATGTATTCAACTTAAATAACATCCTCATTCAGAGAGGTTTTCTATACATAGTTTACTTACGAAAATACACATAAGCAGTTTATGTTTATTTCTGCTTAATGTCACGTATCATTTTGTGTGTTTTTGTCACCTACACCTCTTCAGAATGGTTTTTTGGATATGAAAATGATTATAACATTATTTGTTTTTTCTCTAAGAATTTTCTCGTCAAGCTGCTCGACACATATCTGTACAGCAGTTTCTACACTTCAGTTAACAAATTACAACGATGGTTTGTTTCGAAATTAGCGCATACCTACACAGTGGGATATCTGTGCTCTGCTCATCACGGGTATCGAAACTGTAAAACATAAACTATTGTTAACAATGAACCTAAATTACAGAATTGCTACAAAAATAAACATATTCTAACATCTCTTGAAAACAATATTGATGGATACATATTGAAAGTTAATTATGTTACATCTTGTGGATTGCCTCATTTTGAATTTCGTGCAAAGCTTCACGAGGTGTGTCTGCATTAGTCGTTCCTTATTGTAACACTAGAGAAAAGACTAATTTGTCATTACCACCCACTGCCACCTCTTGGGCTACTCTTTTACCAATTAGCAGTGGGATTACTGTGCATTATAACAGCCCCACTGCTGAAAGACGATGATGTTTGATGAGACAGGGATTCCACCATTAGTTTGTCAGTCAAACTCTATTTCGCCATGACAAGTTTGCTTTTATAAACTTAATAAACTAATATTCCAATAATCTCACATACATTTAAAAAAATCCAATGATTGTAACAAAAAACTCAATATTCCTATAGACAAAAAACTAATTGTTAGAATACTTAAATAATTGTAACCCTTTAATATTTCTTGAAGAAATAAGTTTCTGTATATATAACTGTATTTAAAAAAAACAACAACAATCAAGTAGTTAAACAACTGGGAACCCCCAGTGGCTCAGCGGTATGTCTGCGGACTTACACGCTAAAATCCGGGTTTCGATACCCGTGGTGGGCAGAGCACATATAGCCCATTGTGTAGCTTTGTGCTTAATTCAAAACAACAACAAACAACTGGGAGCTGATATACTTAACTTATATCTTTATTATTGGAAAACTAAGTGGGAGCTGATATACTTAACTTATATCTTTATTATTGGAAAACTAAGTGGGAGCTCATATACTTAACATACCTTTATTATTGGAAAACTAAGTGGGAGCTGATATACTTAGCATACCTTTATTATTGGAAACTAAGTGGGAACTGATGTACTTAATATATCTTTATTATTGGAAACTAAGTGGGAGCTAATGTACTTAACATATCTTTATTATTGTTTGTTTGTTTTTGAATTTCGCACATATCTATTCGAGGGCTATCTGTGCTAGCCGTCCCTAATATAACAGTGTAACACTAGAGGGAAGGCAACTAGTCATCACCACCCATCATTTTCTACTACTACAAAAGGACAAGAATGTCAGATTCCCATCTTATCCTCAGTGGTAGTCATTTATTTTCGTTTTTCTTTCATATTTATTTAAAAAGCAATCACCTTCCAACACTGTCTGTGGGTGGTGAAGGGTGTTCTCCTATCCTCTTACGTTTAGTTTTTATGTTATTTTATGTTTATTTTTCTTTCCTGAACACGTGAGATTTACGAACGGTCCCTAAAACTAGTAGATGGTGTATCCCCACCGCTACTTTCCAGGATACTCGGGGAACATCTTGAATCCCAAATTATAACCAGTGTCACGGAGATGATTTCAATGCGTGCAGTTGTTAGCCGTATTATAAAAACTCGTGTATGGCTTAGGTATGTATGATCATTACTTGCACTAAGCTACATGTGCCTATCGAGTATTGCATTCAGTCCATTGAGCCAAATAAGCTTTTTATCCTTGAATTAATCATATCGCTCTTCTGAAAGCAATAGATTACAAGAAATACTTCATTAAAAGCAATGCTCGGAAGAAATATCACAATTCAATACCCAACTGTGTGCCCCACTTCTACCAAATTTCTATGGCACGTAAGATTCTCACGGTCAACCGGACTGTCTAAGTAAGAGGAGCTATTTATTATAGAAATTAATGATCAAAATTTATAGGGCATTTTGGTGATAGTTTGGCAACGCGGGAAATCCCCGTCCAGTTCTTTAGGGGAGAGGAAACTCTGGCACGACGGACATTTGAGCTGCAGTTTGAACTATGTGATGCAAGCGAGTTAGTTTCAAATATTTAGGTTAAGTGTTGAATTGCATTTCTAGCTCTTTGAAATTTACTTATTTTATCTCGTAATGTAAGAAGTTTTATGAAAATTAAAGCCTCAAGAACAAAGGGATTTCAAAATCCGTGACAAAAATGTTTTGGAAGGAATGTTATCCGTTAAAAATGTTCCAGACTCACTACAACTTGTATAAAAAAGAACCATTTGCAGTATTATATTGACCTACAAAGGTGTATCTTTATTTAAGCAAACAGTATTAAAGTCTTGAGTGATAAGAAAGCGTAGAATCGATATGATTACTAAAGTGAAAGGTTAAAATCGTACTTAATAGAGAACAAAGTGTGTTTTTCACTAGCTATAGAGTTAATATTTATCAAAAACATTTCGAAGATTAGTAAGTCAGTATCTAGGCAAATTTTTTACTAAACCTTATAAACCGAAGCTACAACCAGATAACTTCGGAAGGAAAGGCGTGCGGTCCATGAAAGCAGTGCTTATCCAGGATAAGTTAGGGTCAGCAGGATAAGTTAGGGTCAGCTAAATAGAACGTTATAAACTTATAGTTGATGTATTTGGAAACTCTCTACAGCACCGTATTATTTGGAAACTCTTCACAGAACCGTATTATTTGGAAACTCTCCACAGTACGGTATTATTTGGAAACTCTCCACAGTACGGTATTATTTGGAAACTCTCCACAGTACCGTAGTATTTGGAAACTCTCCACAGTACGGTATTATTTGGAAACTCTTCACAGAACCGTATTATTTGGAAACTCTCCACAGTACGGTATTATTTGGAAACTCTCCACAGTACGGTATTATTTGGAAACTCTTCACAGAACCGTATTATTTGGAAACTCTCCACAGTACGGTATTATTTGGAAACTCTCCACACTACTTATTTGGAAACTCTCCACAGTACCGTAGTATTTGGAAACTCTCCACAGTACGGTATTATTTGGAAACTCTTCACAGAACCGTATTATTTGGAAACTCTCCACAGTACGGTATTATTTGGAAACTCTCTACAGCACCGTATTATTTGGAAACTCTTCACAGAACCGTATTATTTGGAAACTCTCCACAGTACGGTATTATTTGGAAACTCTCCACAGTACGGTATTATTTGGAAACTCTCCACAGTACCGTAGTATTTGGAAACTCTCCACAGTACGGTATTATTTGGAAACTCTTCACAGAACCGTATTATTTGGAAACTCTCCACAGTACGGTATTATTTGGAAACTCTCCACAGTACGGTATTATTTGGAAACTCTCCACAGTACCGTAGTATTTGGAAACTCTCCACAGTACGGTATTATTTGGAAACTCTTCACAGTACCGCATTATTTGGAAACTCTCCACAGTACGGTATTATTTGGAAACTCTCCACAGTACGCTATTATTTAGAGACTCTCCACAGTACGGTATTATTTGGAAACTCTTCACAGTACCGTATTATTTGGAAACTCTCTACAGTACCGTATTATTTGGAAACTCTCCACAGTACCGTAGTATTTGGAAACTCTCCACAGTACGGTATTATTTGGAAACTCTTCACAGAACCGTATTATTTGGAAACTCTCCACAGTACGGTATTATTTGGAAACTCTCCACAGTACGGTATTATTTGGAAACTCTCCACAGTACCGTAGTATTTGGAAACTCTCCACAGTACGGTATTATTTGGAAACTCTTCACAGTACCGCATTATTTGGAAACTCTCCACAGTACGGTATTATTTGGAAACTCTCCACAGTACGCTATTATTTAGAGACTCTCCACAGTACGGTATTATTTGGAAACTCTTCACAGTACCGTATTATTTGGAAACTCTCTACAGTACCGTATTATTTGGAAACTCTCCACAGTACGGTATTATTTGGAAACTCTCCACAGTACGGTATTATGGAAACTCTTCACAGAACCGTATTATTTGGAAACTCTCCACAGTACGGTATTATTTGGAAACTCTCCACAGTACGGTATTATTTGGAAACTCTCCACAGTACCGTAGTATTTGGAAACTCTCCACAGTACGGTATTATTTGGAAACTCTTCACAGTACCGCATTATTTGGAAACTCTCCACAGTACGGTATTATTTGGAAACTCTCCACAGTACGCTATTATTTAGAGACTCTCCACAGTACGGTATTATTTGGAAACTCTTCACAGTACCGTATTTGGAAACTCTCTACAGTACCGTATTATTTGGAAACTCTCCACAGTACGGTATTATTTGGAAACTCTCCACAGTACGGTATTATTTGGAAACTCTTCACAGAACCGTATTATTTGGAAACTCTCCACAGTACGGTATTATTTGGAAACTCTCCACAGTACGGTATTATTTGGAAACTCTCCACAGTACCGTAGTATTTGGAAACTCTCCACAGTACGGTATTATTTGGAAACTCTTCACAGTACCGCATTATTTGGAAACTCTCCACAGTACGGTATTATTTGGAAACTCTCCACAGTACGCTATTATTTAGAGACTCTCCACAGTACGGTATTATTTGGAAACTCTTCACAGTACCGTATTATTTGGAAACTCTCTACAGTACCGTATTATTTGGAAACTCTCCACAGTACGGTATTATTTGGAAACTCTCCACAGTACGGTATTATTTGGAAACTCTCCACAGTACGGTATTATTTGGAGACTCTCCATAGTACGGTATTATTTGGAGACTCTCCACAG
>VWRL01001775.1:0-21000 GCA_011833715.1 Carcinoscorpius rotundicauda | reverse complement strand
TTCAAATCGAAACTGAAACATTAAAAGATTAATATTGACATTGTTTCCTTTCCAAATTCTTAATTATTAGTTTTTCTTTTTTGTTTCAGTTTCGATTGCAAAAAACCAAAAACAAAAGTTCAAATCGAAACTGAAATCTAAGAAGATTAATATTTACACCGTTTTCTTTCAAAATTCTTAACTATTTTTCTCTATTTTAGGTTTTACTTTCGGTTTTGAAGAAAAACCAAAAATGAAGAGATAAGAACATAAATCCCGTCAAAAGTTAATTTTTTTGGTCTCAATTTCGGTTTTACCCAGACTTTTTCTTTTAGGTTTCAGTTTCAATTGCAAAAAAACAAAAACGACAGTTGAAATGGAAACTAAAACATTAAAAGATTAATATTTACACTATTTTTTTTCCAAATTCTTAATTATTCGTTTTTCCTTTAGGTTTCAGTTTCGGTTTTGTAGAAAAACCAAAAAATAGAGAAATTAGAACGTAAAACCCGTCAAAAGTTCATTTTTTTGGTTTCAGTTTCGGTTTTACCAACACTTTTGCTTTTAAGTTTCAGTTTTGATTGCATAAAAAAAAAGCAGCGGTTGAAATCGAAACTGAAACCAAAAAGATTAATATTTACACTGTTTTCTTTCCAAATTGTTAATTATTGGTTCTTCTTTTAGATTTCAGTTTCGATTCCAAAGAAACAAAACAACGGTTCAAATCAAAACTGAAAACTACAAATATTAAAATTTACACTGTTTTCTTTCCAAATTTTTAATTATTGGTTTTTCTTTAAAGTTTCAGTTTCGATTACAAAAAAACAAAAACAACGGTTGAAATCGAAACTGAAACCTAAAAAGATTAAAATTTGCACTATTTCCTTTCCAAATTCTTAATTATTCCTTTTTCCTTTAGGTTTCAGTTTCGGTTTTGTAGAAAAAAAAAATTCAAGACATTAGAACATAAAATCCGTCAAAAGTTCATTGTTTTGGTTTCAGTTTCGGTTTTACACCCACTTTTGTTTTTAGGTTTGAGATTCGATTGCAAAAAAACAAATACAACAGTTGAAATCGAAACTGAAACTAAAAAGATTAATATTTACACCGATTTCTTTCGAAATTCTTAATTATTGGTTTTTCTCTTAGGTTTCAGTTTCGATTCCAAAAAAAACAAAAACAACAGTTCAAATCGAAACTGAAACCTTAAAAGATTAATATTTACACTGCTTTTTTCCAAATTTTTAAGAAATACCAAAAAATCAAGATATTAGAACGTAAAACCTTTCAAAAGTTCATTATTTTGGCTTCTGTTTCGGTTTTATCCACACTTTTTCTTTTAGGTTTGAGTTTTGATTGCAAAAAAAACAAAAACAACGCTTGAAATCGAAACTGAAACCTAAAAAGATTAATATTCACACTGTTTTCTTTAAAAATTCTTAATTATTGTTTTTTTTAGTATTATGTATATGTGTAAATATTTTGTAGACGACAACATGTCGTGTTTTGTTTGAATTTTCATTTGTATTATTCATTTTTCCATATTGATATTATTGTTTTGAAGTTTAAACTAAAATATGTTATTTATTTAGGGTAACATTTTAGAACTTTCTCGAATTAAGTAGACCAATCACATGTTTGTAAATGAGTGCTGGTGACTTCCTGTCTAGACGTTCTAGTCTCGTGCAAGAACGGATATGCGTGGATAGCTCTGGAGTTGTATAGAAATTGCAAGATTGTTCGAGAAATAGGCCTATCGGTATAAAAGACGGTGACAAGAGACAGATAGAGTCATCAGTCATCAGTTTTTATTCGAAGAGAAAGAGTGAGATTCAGACACCAGTTTCATTTCATAAGAAGAAAGTTAGTTATTTGAGAAAGATTAAGTGTTTGCTGTGAATATTCAACTTGGATTTGTGATTGAAATTAGATCTACGGAAGCCGTGATTTTATTTCGTCAATCTCTACGATACTTCTGAATTACCGCTTGTGCTGAAAGACGGCGAATTTATAGAACTGTTTACTGTTTCGGAATTACTTCGTGGGACCAAATTCATACCCTAGACTGGAATTTGAGACTTTCATTTTAGATCATTGTATTAGATACAGGCCAGTACCGTTTTGTATTGTGATTAATTGTGAAGTTTGAAACTAATATTATTTTGTTTTGTAATTAATTTCGAATGTTGTAACTTAATATCTGTCACTGTTATCATATAATTTATGTTATATCTGTTATATTTGTTAGTATTTTAGTGTAATAAATTATACAAGCTGTTATCTGCGTTTTTCTGTTGCGTTTAATCTACGAAGAACTTAAAACATTAAAAAATACGTAACATTAGGTTTTACTTTCTATTGTAAAAACCAAAAACAACGGTTCAAATCGAAACTGAAACCTAAAAGATTTGTTATTTACACTGTTTTCTTTTCCAAATTCTTAATTTTTGGTTTTTCTTTTAGGTTTCAGTTCTGATTGCAAAAAAAAACCAGTAACAACGGTTGAAATCAAAACTGAAACCTAAAAGAAATTAATATTTACACTGTTTTCTTTCCAAATTCTTAATTATTCTTTTTTCTTTTAGGTTTCAGTTTCCATTGCAAAAACCAAAAACAACGGTTCAAATCGAAACTGAAACCTAAAAGATTAATCTTTATACTCTTTTCCTTACAAATACTTAATTTTGGGCTTTTCTTTTAGTTTTCGGTTTCGATTGCAAAAAACCAAAAATGACGGTTGAAATCGAAACTGAAACCTAAAAAGATTAATATTGACACTGTTTTCTTTTGAAATTCTTAATTATTGGTTTTTCTTTTAGGTTTCACTTTCGGTTTTGTAGAAATACCAAAAATCAAGATATTAGAACGTAAAACCCGTCAAAAGTTCATTTTTTTGGTTTCAGATTTGGTTTTACCCACTCTTGATCTTTTAGGTTTGAGTTTTGATTGCAAAAAAACAAAAACAGCGGTTGAAATCGAAACTGAAACCAAAAAGATTAATATTTACACTGTTTTCTTTCGAAATTCTTAATTATTGGTTTTAATTTTAGGTTTCATTTTCGGTTTTAAAGAAAAGCCAAAAATCAAGATATTAGAACGTAAAACCTTTGAAAAGTTCATTTTTTTGGATTCTGTTTCGGTTTTACCCACACTTTTTCTTTGCGGTTTCAGTTTTGATTCCATAAAAAACAAAAAACAACGGTTGAAATCGAAACTGAAACCCAAAAAGATAATTATTTACACCGTTTTCTTTCAATATTCTTAGTTATTGGTTTTTGCTTTAGGTATCAGTTTCGATTTTGAAGAAATACCAGAAATCAAGATATTAGAAGATAAAACCCATCAAATGTTAATTTTTTTTGTTTTCAGTTTTGGTTTTACCCACACTTGTTATTTTAGGTTTCAGTTTCTATTGCAAAAACCAAAACCAATGGTTCAAATCGAAACTGAAACCTAAAAGATTAATATTTAGACTGTTTTCTTTCTAAATACTTAATTTTGGGCTTTTCTTTTAGGTTTCTGTTTCGATTGCAAAAAACCAAATATGACGGTTGAAATCGAAACTAAAACTTTAAAATAATAATATTGACACTGTTTTATTTCCAAATTCTTAATTATTGGTTTTTCTTTTAGGTTTCACTTTCGGTTTTGAAGAAATACCAAAAATCAAGATATTAGAACGTAAAACATTTCAAAAGATCATTTTTTTGGATTCTCTTTCGGTTTTACCCCACACTTTTTCTTTTAGGCTTCAGTTTCGATTGCAAAAAACAACAAAAACAAGGGTTGAAATCGAAACTGAAAGCTAAAAAGATTAATACTTACACCGTTTTCTTTCAAAATGCTTAACTATTTTTCTCTACTTTATGTTTTACTTTCGGTTTTGAAGAAAAACCAAAAATGAAGAAATAAGAACATAAATCCCGTGAAAAGTTCATTTTTTTGGTTTCAATTTCGGTTTTACCCAGACTTTTTCTTTTAGGTTTCAGTTTTGATTGGAAAAAACAAAAACAACGGTGGAAATCGAAACTGAAGCATTAAAAGATTAATATTTACATTGTTTTCTTTCGAAATTCTTAATTATTGGTTTTAATTTTAGGTTTAATTTTCGGTTTTGAAGAAATACCAAAAATCAAGATATTAGAACGTAAAACCTTTGAAAAGTTCATTTTTTTGGATTCTATTTCGGTTTTAATTACACTTTCTCTTTTAGGTTTCAGTTTCGATAGCAAAAAAACAAACACAACGGTTTAAATCGAAACTGAAACCTAAAAAGATTAATATTTACATTTTTTCCTTTCCAACTTCTTAAATATCGGTTTTTCTTTTAGGTTTTAGTTTCGATTGAAAAAAAACAAAAACAACGGTTGAAATCGAAACTGAAACTTAAAAATATTAATATTTACACTCTTTCCTTTCCAAATTCCTAAATGTTGGTTTTTCTTTTAGGTTTTAATTTCTGTTTAGAAGAAAAACCAAAAATCATAATATTACAACGTAAAACATTTCAAAAGTTCATTTTTTTATTCTCTTTCGGTTTTACCCCACACTTTTGCTTTTAGGTTTGAGTTTTGAATCCAAAAAAACAAAAGCAGCTGTTGAAATCAAAACTGAAACCAAAAAGATTAATATTTACACTGTTTTCTTTCCAAATTCTTAATTATTGGTTTTTCTTTTAGGTTTCAGTTTCGATTCTAAAGAAACAAAAACAACGGGTCAAATCGAAACTGAAACCTAAAAAGACTAATATTCACACTGTTTTCTTTCAAATTCTTAATTATTGGTTTTTCTTTTAGGATTCAGTTTCGGTGTGAAGAAATGCAAAAAATCAAGATATTAGAACGTAAAACCTTTCAAAAGTTCATTATTTTGGATTCTTTTTCGGTTTTACCCACACTTTTTCTTTTAGGTTTCAATTCCAATTGCAAAAAAACAAAAACAACGCTTGAAATCTAAACTGAAACCTAAAAAGATTAATATTCACACTGTTTTCGTTCAAAATTTTTAATGATTGTTTTTTTTAGGTTTTACTTTCTATTGTAAAAACCAAAAACAACGGTTCAAATCGAAACTGAAATCTAAAAGATTAGTATTTACACTCTTTTCTTTCCAAATTCTTAATTTTTTGTTTTTCTTTAAGGTTTCAGTTCTGATTGCAAAGAAAACAATAAGAACGGTTGAAATCGAAACTGAAACCTAAAAAAAAATAATATTTACACTGTTTTCTTTCCAAATTCTTATTTATCGGTTTCTCTCTTAAGTTTCAGTTTCGATTCCAAAAAACAAAAACAACGTTTCAAATCGAAACTGAAACCTAAAAAGATTAATATTTACACTGTTTTCTTTCCAAATTCTTAATTATTAGTTTTTCTTTTAGGTTTAAGTTTCGATTTTCAAGAAAAACAAAAACTCAAGATATTAGAAAGTAAAACACTCTAAAGCTCATTTCTTTGGTTTCAGTTTCGGGTTTACCCACACTTTTGCTTTTAGGTTTGAGTTTCTATTGCAAAAAAACAAAAACAACGGTTCAAATCGAAACTGAAACCTAAAAAGATTAATATTTACAATGTTTTCTTTCCAAATTCTTAATTATTAATTTTTCTTTTAGGTTTCAGTTTAGATTTCAAAAAAACAAAAACAAAAGTTCAAATCGAAACTGAAACCAAAAAGATTAATATTTACACTGTTTTCTTTCCAAATTCTTAATTATTGGTTCTTCTTTTAGATTTCAGTTTCGATTCCAAAGAAACAAAAACAACGGTTCAAATCAAAACTGAAACCTAAAAAGATTAATATTCACACTGTTTTCTTTCCAAATTCTTAATTTTTGGTTTTTCTTTTAAAGTTCAGTTGCGATTGCAAAAAAAACACAAAAAAAACAACGGTTGAAATCGAAACTGAAACCTAAAAAGATTAATATTTATATTCTTTTCTTTCAAAATTCTTAATTATTGGTTTTTCTTTTAGGTTTAAATTTCTGTTTAGAAGAAAAACCAAAAATCAAGATGTTACAACGTAAAACATTTCAAAAGTTCATTTTTTTATTCTCTTTCGGTTTTACCCCACACTTTTGCTTTTAGGTTTGAGTTTTGAATCCAAAAAAACAAAAGCAGCTGTTGAAATCAAAACTGAAACCAAAAAGATTAATATTTACACTGTTTTCTTTCCAAATTCTTAATTATTGGTTCTCCTTTTAGGTTTCAGTTTCGATTTCAAAGAAACAAAAACAACGGTTCAAATAGAAAATGAAACCTAAAAAGACTAATATTCACACTGTTTTCTTTCAAATTCTTAATTATTGGTTTTTCTTTTAGGATTCAGTTTCGGTGTGAAGAAATGCAAAAAATCAAGATATTAGAACGTAAAACCTTTCAAAAGTTCATTATTTTGGATTCTTTTTCGGTTTTACCCACACTTTTTCTTTTAGGTTTCAATTCCAATTGCAAAAAAACAAAAACAACGCTTGAAATCTAAACTGAAACCTAAAAAGATTAATATTCACACTGTTTTCTTTCAAAATTTTTAATGATTGTTTTTTTTAGGTTTTACTTTCTATT
Organism: Carcinoscorpius rotundicauda; assembly: GCA_011833715.1. Taxonomy (NCBI): domain Eukaryota; kingdom Metazoa; phylum Arthropoda; class Merostomata; order Xiphosura; family Limulidae; genus Carcinoscorpius; species Carcinoscorpius rotundicauda. The sequence continues at coordinate 14,464 of VWRL01001775.1, read as the reverse complement.
GTAAAAACCAAAAACAACGGTTCAAATCGCAACTGAAATCTAAAAGATTAGTATTTACACTGTTTTCTTTCCAAATTCTTAATTTTTGGTTTTTCTTTATGGTTTCAGTTCTGATTGCAAAGAAAACAATAAGAACGGTTGAAATCGAAACTGAAACCTAAAAAAAAATAATATTTACACTGTTTTCTTTCCAAATTCTTATTTATCGGTTTCTCTCTTAAGTTTCAGTTTCGATTCCAAAAAACAAAAACAACGTTTCAAATCGAAACTGAAACCTAAAAAGATTAATATTTACACTGTTTTCTTTCCAAATTCTTAATTATTAGTTTTTCTTTTAGGTTTAAGTTTCGATTTTCAAGAAAAACAAAAACTCAAGATATTAGAAAGTAAAACATTCTAAAGCTCATTTCTTTGGTTTCAGTTTCGGGTTTACCCACACTTTTGCCTTTAGGTTTGAGTTTCTATTGGAAAAAAACAAAAACAACGTTTCAAATCGAAACTGAAACCTAAAAAGATTAATATTTACAATGTTTTCTTTCCAAATTCTTAATTATTCTTTTAGGTTTCAGTTTAGATTTCAAAAAAACAAAAACAAAAGTTCAAATCGAAACTGAAACCAAAAAGATTAATATTTACACTGTTTTCTTTCCAAATTCTTAATTATTGGTTCTTCTTTTAGATTTCAGTTTCGATTCCAAAGAAACAAAAACAACGGTTCAAATCAAAACTGAAACCTAAAAAGATTAATATTCACACTGTTTTCTTTCCAAATTCTTAATTTTTGGTTTTTCTTTTAGGGTTCAGTTGCGATTGCAAAAAAAAACAAAAAAAACAACGGTTGAAATCGAAACTGAAACCTAAAAAGATTAATATTTATATTCTTTTCTTTCAAAATTCTTAATTATTGGTTTTTCTTTTAGGTTTCAGTTTCGGATTTAAAGAAATACCAAAAATCAAGATATTAGAACGTAAAACAACCTACAGTTCATTTGTTTTGTTCTAGTTTCGGTTTTACCCACACTTTTTCTTTGCGGTTCCAGTTTTGATTCCATAAAAAACAAAAAACAACGGTTGAAATCGAAACTGAAACCCAAAAAGATAATTATTTACACCGTTTTCTTTCAATATTCTTAGTTATTGGTTTTTGCTTTAGGTATCAGTTTCGATTTTGAAGAAATACCAGAAATCAAGATATTAGAAGATAAAACCCGTCAAATGTTCATTTTTTTTGTTTCAGTTTTGGTTTTACCCACACTTGTTATTTTAGGTTTCAGTTTCGATTGGAAAAAATACAAAAACAACGGTTCAAATCGAAACTGAAACCTAAAAACATTAATATTTACACTGTTTTTTTCCAAATTTTTTATTATTGTGTTTCTTTTAGGTTTCAGTTTCTATTGCAAAAACCAAAAACAACGGTTCAAATCGAAACTGAAACCTAAAAGATTAATATTTAGACTGTTTTCTTTCTAAATACTTAATTTTGGGCTTTTCTTTTAGGTTTCTGTTTCGATTGCAAAAAACCAAATATGACGGTTGAAATCGAAACTAAAACTTTAAAAGAATAATATTGACACTGTTTTATTTCCAAATTCTTAATTATTGGTTTTTCTTTTAGGTTTCACTTTCGGTTTTGAAGAAATACCAAAAATCAAGATATTAGAACGTAAAACATTTCAAAAGATCATTTTTTTGGATTCTCTTTCGGTTTTACCCCACACTTTTTCTTTTAGGCTTCAGTTTCGATTGCAAAAAACAACAAAAACAAGGGTTGAAATCGAAACTGAAAGCTAAAAAGATTAATATTTACACCGTTTTCTTTCAAAATGCTTAACTATTTTTCTCTACTTTAGGTTTTACTTTCGGTTTTGAAGAAAAACCAAAAATGAAGAAATAAGAACATAAATCCCGTCAAAAGTTCATTTTTTTGGTTTGAATTTCGGTTTTACCTAGACTTTTTCTTTTAGGTTTAATTTTCGGTTTTGAAGAAATACCAAAAATCAAGATATTAGAACGTAAAACCTTTGAAAAGTTCATTTTTTTGGATTCTATTTCGGTTTTAATTACACTTTATTCTTTTAGGTTTCAGTTTCGATTGCAAAAAAACAAAAACAACGGTTCAAATCGAAACTGAAACATTAAAAGATTAATATTGCCATTGTTTCCTTTCCAAATTGTTAATTATTAGTTTTTCTTTTTTGTTTCAGTTTCGATTGCAAAAAAACAAAAACAAAAGTTCAAATCGAAACTGAAACCAAAAAGATTAATATTTACACTGTTTTCTTTCCAAATTCTTAATTATTGGTTCTTCTTTTAGATTTCAGTTTCGATTCCAAAGAAACAAAAACAACGGTTCAAATCAAAACTGAAACCTAAAAATATTAAAATTTACACTGTTTTCTTTCCAAATTCTTAATTATTAGTTTTTCTTTAAAGTTTCAGTTTCGATTACAAAAAAACAAAAACAACGGTTCAAATCAAAACTGAAACCTAAAAAGATTAATATTTGCACTATTTCCTTTCCAAATTCTTAATTATAACTTTTTCCTTTAGGTTTCAGTTTCGGTTTTGTAGAAAAACAAAAATTCAAAACATTAGAACGTAAAATCCGTCAAAAGTTCATTGTTTTGGTTTCAGTTTCGGTTTTACACCCACTTTTGCTTTTAGGTTTGAGTTTCGATTGCAAAGAAACAAAACAACAGTTGAAATCGAAACTGAAACTAAAAGATTAATATTTACACCGATTTCTTTCGATATTCTTAATTATTGATTTTTCTCTTAGGTTTCAGTTTCGATTCCAAAAGAAACAAAAACAACGGTTCAAATCGAAACTGAAACCTTAAAAGATTAATATTTACACTGCTTTTTTCCAAATTTTTAAGAAATACCAAAAAATCAAGATATTATAACGTAAAACCTTTGAAAAGTTCATTTTTTTGGATTCTATTTCGGTTTTAATTATACTTTCTCTTTTAGGTTTCAGTTCCGATTGCAAAAAAACAAAAACAACAGTTCAAATCGAAACTTAAACATTAAAAGATTAATATTGACATTGTTTCCTTTCCAAATTCTTAATTATTAGTTTTTCTTTTTTGTTTCAGTTTCGATTGCAAAAAAACAAAAACAAAAGTTCAAATCGAAACTGAAATCTAAGAAGATTAATATTTACACCGTTTTCTTTCAAAATTCTTAACTATTTTTCTCTATTTTAGGTTTTACTTTCGGTTTGAAGAAAAACCAAAAATGAAGAGATAAGAACATAAATCCCGTCAAAAGTTAATTTTTTTGGTCTCAATTTCGGTTTTACCCAGACTTTTTCTTTTAGGTTTCTATTTCGATTGGAAAAAACAAAAACAACAGTTGAAATGGAAACTAAAACATTAAAAGATTAATATTTACACTATTTTTTTTCCAAATTCTTAATTATTCGTTTTTCCTTTAGGTTTCAGTTTCGGTTTTGTAGAAAAACCAAAAAATAGAGAAATTAGAACGTAAAACCCGTCAAAAGTTCATTTTTTTGGTTTCAGTTTCGGTTTTACCAACACTTTTGCTTTTAAGTTTCAGTTTTTATTGCATAAAAAAAAAAGCAGCGGTTGAAATCGAAACTGAAACCAAAAAGATTAATATTTACACTGTTTTCTTTCCAAATTCTTAATTATTGGTTCTTCTTTTAGATTTCAGTTTCGATTCCAAAGAAACAAAACAACGGTTCAAATCAAAACTGAAAACTAAAAATATTAAAATTTACACTGTTTTCTTTCCAAATTTTTAATTATTGGTTTTTCTTTAAAGTTTCAGTTTCGATTACAAAAAAACAAAAACAACGGTTGAAATCGAAACTGAAACATAAAAAGATTAAAATTTGCACTATTTCCTTTCCAAATTCTTAATTATTCCTTTTTCCTTTAGGTTTCAGTTTCGGTTTTGTAGAAAAACAAAAATTCAAGACATTAGAACATAAAATCCGTCAAAAGTTCATTGTTTTGGTTTCAGTTTCGGTTTTACACCCACTTTTGCTTTTAGGTTTGAGATTCGATTGCAAAAAAACAAATACAACAGTTGAAATCGAAACTGAAACTAAAAAGATTAATATTTACACCGATTTCTTTCGAAATTCTTAATTATTGGTTTTTCTCTTAGGTTTCAGTTTCGATTCCAAAAAAAACAAAAACAACAGTTCAAATCGAAACTGAAACCTTAAAAGATTAATATTTACACTGCTTTTTTCCAAATTTTTAAGAAATACCAAAAAATCAAGATATTAGAACGTGAAACCTTTCAAAAGTTCATTATTTTGGCTTCTGTTTCGGTTTTATCCACACTTTTTCTTTTAGGTTTGAGTTTTGATTGCAAAAAAAACAAAAACAACGCTTGAAATCCAAACTGAAACCTAAAAAGATTAATATTCACACTGTTTTCTTTAAAAATTCTTAATTATTGTTTTTTTTAGTATTATGTATATGTGTAAATATTTTGTAGACGACAACATGTCGTGTTTTGTTTGAATTTTCATTTGTATTATTCATTTTTCCATATTGATATTATTGTTTTGAAGTTTAAACTAAAATATGTTATTTATTTAGGGTAACATTTTAGAACTTTCTCGAATAAGTAGACCAATCACATGTTTGTAAATGAGTGCTGGTGACTTCCTGTCTAGACGTTCTAGTCTCGTGCAAGAACGGATATGCGTGGATAGCTCTGGAGTTGTATAGAAATTGCAAGATTGTTCGAGAAATAGGCCTATCGGTATAAAAGACGGTGACAAGAGACAGATAGAGTCATCAGTCATCAGTTTTTATTCGAAGAGAAAGAGTGAGATTCAGACACCAGTTTCATTTCATAAGAAGAAAGTTAGTTATTTGAGAAAGATTAAGTGTTTGCTGTGAATATTCAACTTGGATTTGTGATTGAAATTAGATCTACGGAAGCCGTGATTTTATTTCGTCAATCTCTACGATACTTCTGAATTACCGCTTGTGCTGAAAGACGGCGAATTTATAGAACTGTTTACTGTTTCGGAATTACTTCGTGGGACCAAATTCATACCCTAGACTGGAATTTGAGACTTTCATTTTAGATCATTGTATTAGATACAGGCCAGTACCGTTTTGTATTGTGATTAATTGTGAAGTTTGAAACTAATATTATTTTGTTTTGTAATTAATTTCGAATGTTGTAACTTAATATCTGTCACTGTTATCATATAATTTATGTTATATCTGTTATATTTGTTAGTATTTTAGTGTAATAAATTATACAAGCTGTTATCTGCGTTTTTCTGTTGCGTTTAATCTACGAAGAACTTAAAACATTAAAAAAATACGTAACATTAGGTTTTACTTTCTATTGTAAAAACCAAAAACAACGGTTCAAATCGAAACTGAAACCTAAAAGATTAATATTTACACTGTTTTCTTTTCCAAATTCTTAATTTTTGGTTTTTCTTTTAGGTTTCAGTTCCGATTGCAAAAAAAAAACAGTAACAACGGTTGAAATCGAAACTGAAACCTAAAAGAAATTAATATTTACACTGTTTTCTTTCCAAATTCTTAATTATTGTTTTTTCTTTTAGGTTTCAGTTTCCATTGCAAAAACCAAAAACAACGGTTCAAATCGAAACTGAAACCTAAAAGATTAATATTTATACTCTTTTCCTTCCAAATACTTAATTTTGGGCTTTTCTTTTAGTTTTCGGTTTCGATTGCAAAAAACCAAAAATGACGGTTGAAATCGAAACTGAAACCTAAAAAGATTAATATTCACACTGTTTTCTTTCCAAATTCTTAATTATTGGTTTTTCTTTTAGGTTTCACTTTCGGTTTTGTAGAAATACCAAAAATCAAGATATTAGAACGTAAAACCCGTCAAAAGTTCATTTTTTTGGTTTCAGATTTGGTTTTACACACTCTTGATCTTTTAGGTTTGAGTTTTGATTGCAAAAAAACAAAAACAGCGGTTGAAATCGAAACTGAAACCAAAAAGATTAATATTTACACTGTTTTCTTTCGAAATTCTTAATTATTGGTTTTAATTTTAGGTTTCATTTTCGGTTTTAAAGAAAAGCCAAAAATCAAGATATTAGAACGTAAAACCTTTGAAAAGTTCATTTTTTTGGATTCTGTTTCGGTTTTACCCACACTTTTTCTTTGCGGTTTCAGTTTTGATTCCATAAAAAACAAAAAACAACGGTTGAAATCGAAACTGAAACCCAAAAAGATAATTATTTACACCGTTTTCTTTCAATATTCTTAGTTATTGGTTTTTGCTTTAGGTATCAGTTTCGATTTTGAAGAAATACCAGAAATCAAGATATTAGAAGATAAAACCCATCAAATGTTCATTTTTTTTGTTTTCAGTTTTGGTTTTACCCACACTTGTTATTTTAGGTTTCAGTTTCGATTGGAAAAAAAAAAAAAACAACGGTTCAAATCGAAACTGAAACCTAAAAAGATTAATATTTACACTGTTTTTTTCCAAATTTTTATTATTGTTTTTCTTTTAGGTTTCAGTTTCTATTGCAAATACCAAAACCAACGGTTCAAATCGAAACTGAAACCTAAAAGATTAATATTTAGACTGTTTTCTTTCTAAATACTTAATTTTGGGCTTTTCTTTTAGGTTTCTGTTTCGATTGCAAAAAAACCAAATATGACGGTTGAAATCGAAACTAAAACTTTAAAAGAATAATATTGACACTGTTTTATTTCCAAATTCTTAATTATTGGTTTTTCTTTTAGGTTTCACTTTCGGTTTTGAAGAAATACCAAAAATCAAGATATTAGAACGTAAAACATTTCAAAAGATCATTTTTTTGGATTCTCTTTCGGTTTTACCCCACACTTTTTCTTTTAGGCTTCAGTTTCGATTGCAAAAAACAACAAAAACAAGGGTTGAAATCGAAACTGAAAGCTAAAAAGATTAATACTTACACCGTTTTCTTTCAAAATGTTTAACTATTTTTCTCTACTTTAGGTTTTACTTTCGGTTTTGAAGAAAAACCAAAAATGAAGAAATAAGAACATAAATCCCGTGAAAAGTTCATTTTTTTGGTTTCAATTTCGGTTTTACCCAGACTTTTTCTTTCAGGTTTCAGTTTTGATTGGAAAAAACAAAAACAACGGTGGAAATCGAAAGTGAAACATTAAAAGATTAATATTTACATTGTTTTCTTTCGAAATTCTTAATTATTGGTTTTAATTTTAGGTTTAATTTTCGGTTTTAAAGAAATACCAAAAATCAAGATATTAGAACGTAAAACCTTTGAAAAGTTCATTTTTTTGGATTCTATTTCGGTTTTAATTACACTTTCTCTTTTAGGTTTCAGTTTCGATAGCAAAAAAACAAACACAACGGTTTAAATCGAAACTGAAACCTAAAAAGATTAATATTTACATTTTTTCCTTTCCAACTTCTTAAATATTGGTTTTTCTTTTAGGTTTTAATTTCGATTGCAAAAAAACAAAAACAACGGTTGAAATCGAAACTGAAACTTAAAAATATTAATATTTACACTCTTTCCTTTCCAAATTCCTAAATGTTGGTTTTTCTTTTAGGTTTAAATTTCTGTTTAGAAGAAAAACCAAAAATCAAGATTTTACAACGTAAAACATTTCAAAAGTTCATTGTTTTATTCTCTTTCGGTTTTACCCCACACTTTTGCTTTTAGGTTTGAGTTTTGAATCCAAAAAAACAAAAGCAGCTGTTGAAATCAAAACTGAAACCAAAAAGATTAATATTTACACTGTTTTCTTTCCAAATTCTTAATTATTGGTTTTTCTTTTAGGTTTCAGTTTCGATTCTAAAGAAACAAAAACAACGGGTCAAATCGAAACTGAAACCTAAAAAGACTAATATTCACACTGTTTTCTTTCAAATTCTTAATTATTGGTTTTTCTTTTAGGATTCAGTTTCGGTGTGAAGAAATGCAAAAAATCAAGATATTAGAACGTAAAACCTTTCAAAAGTTCATTATTTTGGATTCTTTTTCGGTTTTACCCACACTTTTTCTTTTAGGTTTCAATTCCAATTGCAAAAAAAACAAAAACAACGCTTGAAATCTAAACTGAAACCTAAAAAGATTAATATTCACACTGTTTTCGTTCAAAATTTTTAATGATTGTTTTTTTTAGGTTTTACTTTCTATTGTAAAAACCAAAAACAACGGTTCAAATCGAAACTGAAATCTAAAAGATTAGTATTTACACTGTTTTCTTTCCAAATTCTTAATTTTTTGTTTTTCTTTAAGGTTTCAGTTCTGATTGCAAAGAAAACAATAAGAACGGTTGAAATCGAAACTGAAACCTAAAAAAAAATAATATTTACACTGTTTTCTTTCCAAATTCTTATTTATCGGTTTCTCTCTTAAGTTTCAGTTTCGATTCCAAAAAACAAAAACAACGTTTCAAATCGAAACTGAAACCTAAAAAGATTAATATTTACACTGTTTTCTTTCCAAATTCTTAATTATTAGTTTTTCTTTTAGGTTTAAGTTTCGATTTTCAAGAAAAACAAAAACTCAAGATATTAGAAAGTAAAACACTGTAAAGCTCATTTCTTTGGTTTCAGTTTCGGGTTTACCCACACTTTTGCTTTTAGGTTTGAGTTTCTATTGCAAAAAAACAAAAACAACGGTTCAAATCGAAACTGAAACCTAAAAAGATTAATATTTACAATGTTTTCTTTCCAAATTCTTAATTATTAATTTTTCTTTTAGGTTTCAGTTTAGATTTCAAAAAAACAAAAACAAAATTTCAAATCGAAACTGAAACCAAAAAGATTAATATTTACACTGTTTTCTTTCCAAATTCTTAATTATTGGTTCTTCTTTTAGATTTCAGTTTCGATTCCAAAGAAACAAAAACAACGGTTCAAATCAAAACTGAAACCTAAAAAGATTAATATTCACACTGTTTTCTTTCCAAATTCTTAATTTTTGGTTTTTCTTTTAAAGTTCAGCTGCGATTGCAAAAAAAAAACAAAAAAAACAACGGTTGAAATCGAAACTGAAACCTAAAAAGATTAATATTTATATTCTTTTCTTTCAAAATTCTTAATTATTGGTTTTTCTTTTAGGTTTAAATTTCTGTTTAGAAGAAAAACCAAAAATCAAGATATTACAACGTAAAACATTTCAAAAGTTCATTTTTTTATTCTCTTTCGGTTTTACCCCAAACTTTTGCTTTTAGGTTTGAGTTTTGAATCCAAAAAAACAAAAGGAGCTGTTGAAATCAAAACTGAAACCAAAAAGATTAATATTTACACTGTTTTCTTTCCAAATTCTTAATTATTGGTTCTCCTTTTAGGTTTCAGTTTCGATTTCAAAGAAACAAAAACAACGGTTCAAATAGAAAATGAAACCTAAAAAGACTAATATTCACACTGTTTTCTTTCAAATTCTTAATTATTGGTTTTTCTTTTAGGATTCAGTTTCGGTGTGAAGAAATGCAAAAAATCAAGATATTAGAACGTAAAACCTTTCAAAAGTTCATTATTTTGGATTCTTTTTCGGTTTTACCCACACTTTTTCTTTTAGGTTTCAATTCCAATTGCAAAAAACAAAAACAACGCTTGAAATCTAAACTGAAACCTAAAAAGATTAATATTCACACTGTTTTCTTTCAAAATTTTTAATGATTGTTTTTTTTAGGTTTTACTTTCTATTGTAAAAACCAAAAACAACGGTTCAAATCGCAACTGAAATCTAAAAGATTAGTATTTACACTGTTTTCTTTCCAAATTCTTAATTTTTGGTTTTTCTTTAAGGTTTCAGTTCTGATTGCAAAGAAAACAATAAGAACGGTTGAAATCGAAACTGAAACCTAAAAAAAAATAATATTTAAACTGTTTTCTTTCCAAATTCTTATTTATCGGTTTCTCTCTTAAGTTTCAGTTTCGATTCCAAAAAACAAAAACAACGTTTCAAATCGAAACTGAAACCTAAAAAGATTAATATTTACACTGTTTTCTTTCCAAATTCTTAATTATTAGTTTTTCTTTTAGGTTTAAGTTTCGATTTTCAAGAAAAACAAAAACTCAAGATATTAGAAAGTAAAACACTCTAAAGCTCATTTCTTTGGTTTCAGTTTCGGGTTTACCCACACTTTTGCTTTTAGGTTTGAGTTTCTATTGCAAAAAAACAAAAACAACGGTTCAAATCGAAACTGAAACCTAAAAAGATTAATATTTACAATGTTTTCTTTCCAAATTCTTAATTATTCTTTTAGGTTTCAGTTTAGATTTCAAAAAAACAAAAACAAAAGTTCAAATCGAAACTGAAACCAAAAAGATTAATATTCACACTGTTTTCTTTCCAAATTTTTAATTTTTGGTTTTTCTTTTAGGGTTCAGTTGCGATTGCAAAAAAAAACAAAAAAAACAACGGTTGAAATCGAAACTGAAACCTAAAAAGATTAATATTTATATTCTTTTCTTTCAAAATTCTTAATTATTGGTTTTTCTTTTAGGTTTCAGTTTCGGATTTAAAGAAATACCAAAAATCAAGATATTAGAACGTAAAACAACCTTCATTTGTTTTGTTCTAGTTTCGGTTTTACCCACACTTTTTCTTTGCGGTTCCAGTTTTGATTCCATAAAAAACAAAAAACAACCGTTTGAAATCGAAACTGAAACCCAAAAAGATAATTATTTACACCGTTTTCTTTCAATATTCTTAGTTATTGGTTTTTGCTTTAGGTATCAGTTTCGATTTTGAAGAAATACCAGAAATCAAGATATTAGAAGATAAAACCCGTCAAATGTTCATTTTTTTTGTTTCAGTTTTGGTTTTACCCACACTTGTTATTTTAGGTTTCAGTTTCGATTGGAAAAAATACAAAAACAACGGTTCAAATCGAAACTGAAACCTAAAAGATTAATATTTAGACTGTTTTCTTTCTAAATACTTAATTTTGGGCTTTTCTTTTAGGTTTCTGTTTCGATTGCAAAAAACCAAATATGACGGTTGAAATCGAAACTAAAACTTTAAAAGAATAATATTGACACTGTTTTATTTCCAAATTCTTAATTATTGGTTTTTCTTTTAGGTTTCACTTTCGGTTTTGAAGAAATACCAAAAATCAAGATATTAGAACGTAAAACATTTCAAAAGATCATTTTTTTGGATTCTCTTTCGCTTTTACCCCACACTTTTTCTTTTAGGCTTCAGTTTCGATTGCAAAAAACAACAAAAACAAGGGTTGAAATCGAAACTGAAAGCTAAAAAGATTAATATTTACACCGTTTTCTTTCAAAATGCTTAACTATTTTTCTCTACTTTAGGTTTTACTTTCGGTTTTGAAGAAAAACAAAAAATGAAGAAATAAGAACATAAATCCGTTAAAAGTTCATTTTTTTCGTTTGAATTTCGGTTTTACCCAGACTTTTTCTTTTAGGTTTAATTTTCGGTTTTGAAGAAATACCAAAAATCAAGATATTAGAACGTAAAACCTTTGAAAAGTTCATTTTTTTGGATTCTATTTCGGTTTTGATTACACTTTCTCTTTTAGGTTTCAGTTTCGATTGCAAAAAAACAAAAACAACGGTTCAAATCGAAACTGAAACATTAAAAGATTAATATTGCAATTGTTTCCTTTCCAAATTGTTAATTATTAGTTTTTTTTTTTTGTTTCAGTTTCGATTGCAAAAAAACAAAAACAAAAGTTCAAATCGAAACTGAAACCAAAAAGATTAATATTTACACTGTTTTCTTTCCAAATTCTTAATTATTGGTTCTTCTTTTAGATTTCAGTTTCGATTCCAAAGAAACAAAAACAACGGTTCAAATCAAAACTGAAACCTAAAAAGATTAATATTTGCACTATTTCCTTTCCAAATTCTTAATTATAACTTTTTCCTTTAGGTTTCAGTTTCGGTTTTGTAGAAAAACAAAAATTCAAAACATTAGAACGTAAAATCCGTCAAAAGTTCATTGTTTTGGTTTCGGTTTCGGTTTTACACCCACTTTTGCTTTTAGGTTTGAGTTTCGATTGCAAAGAAACAAAACAACAGTTGAAATCGAAACTGAAACTAAAAAGATTAATATTTACACCGATTTCTTTCGATATTCTTAATTATTGATTTTTCTCTTAGGTTTCAGTTTCGATTCCAAAAGAAACAAAAACAACGGTTCAAATCGAAACTGAAACCTTAAAAGATTAATATTTACACTGCTTTTTTCCAAATTTTTAAGAAATACCAAAAAATCAAGATATTATAACGTAAAACCTTTGAAAAGTTCATTTTTTTGGATTCTATTTCGGTTTTAATTATACTTTCTCTTTTAGGTTTCAGTTCCGATTGCAAAAAAACAAAAACAACAGTTCAAATCGAAACTGAAACATTGACATTGTTTCCTTTCCAAATTCTTAATTATTAGTTTTTCTTTTTTGTTTCAGTTTCGATTGCAAAAAAACAAAAACAAAAGTTCAAATCGAAACTGAAATCTAAGAAGATTAATATTTACACCGTTTTCTTTCAAAATTCTTAACTATTTTTCTCTATTTTAGGTTTTACTTTCGGTTTTGAAGAAAAACCAAAAATGAAGAGATAAGAACATAAATCCCGTCAAAAGTTAATTTTTTTGGTCTCAATTTCGGTTTTACCCAGACTTTTTCTTTTAGGTTTCTATTTCGATTGGAAAAAACAAAAACAACAGTTGAAATGGAAACTAAAACATTAAAAGATTAATATTTACACTATTTTTTTTCCAAATTCTTAATTATTCGTTTTTCCTTTAGGTTTCAGTTTCGGTTTTGTAGAAAAACCAAAAAATAGAGAAATTAGAACGTAAAACCCGTCAAAAGTTCATTTTTTTGGTTTCAGTTTCGGTTTTACCAACACTTTTGCTTTTAAGTTTCAGTTTTGATTGCATAAAAAAAAAGCAGCGGTTGAAATCGAAACTGAAACCAAAAAGATTAATATTTACACTGTTTTCTTTCCAAATTCTTAATTATTGGTTCTTCTTTTAGATTTCAGTTTCGATTCCAAAGAAACAAAACAACGGTTCAAATCAAAACTGAAAACTAAAAATATTAAAATTTACACTGTTTTCTTTCCAAATTCTTAATTATTAGTTTTTCTTTAAAGTTTCAGTTTCGATTACAAAAAAACAAAAACAACGGTTCAAATCAAAACTGAAACCTAAAAAGATTAATATTTGCACTCTTTCCTTTCCAAATTCTTAATTATAACTTTTTCCTTTAGGTTTCAGTTTCGGTTTTGTAGAAAAACAAAAATTCAAAACATTAGAACGTAAAATCCGTCAAAAGTTCATTGTTTTGGTTTCAGTTTCGGTTTTACACCCACTTTTGCTTTTAGGTTTGAGTTTCGATTGCAAAGAAACAAAACAACAGTTGAAATCGAAACTGAAACTAAAAAGATTAATATTTACACCGATTTCTTTCGATATTCTTAATTATTGATTTTTCTCTTAGGTTTCAGTTTCGATTCCAAAAGAAACAAAAACAACGGTTCAAATCGAAACTGAAACCTTAAAAGATTAATATTTACACTGCTTTTTTCCAAATTTTTAAGAAATACCAAAAAATCAAGATATTATAACGTAAAACCTTTGAAAAGTTCATTTTTTTGGATTCTATTTCGGGTTTAATTATACTTTCTCTTTTAGGTTTCAGTTCCGATTGCAAAAAAACAAAAACAACAGTTCAAATCGAAACTGAAACATTAAAAGATTAATATTGACATTGTTTCCTTTCCAAATTCTTAATTATTAGTTTTTCTTTTTTGTTTCAGTTTCGATTGCAAAAAAACAAAAACAAAAGTTCAAAACGAAACTGAAATCTAAGAAGATTAATATTTACACCGTTTTCTTTCAAAATTCTTAACTATTTTTCTCTATTTTAGGTTTTACTTTCGGTTTTGAAGAAAAACCAAAAATGAAGAGATAAGAACATAAATCCCGTCAAAAGTTAATTTTTTTGGTCTCAATTTCGGTTTTACCCAGACTTTTTCTTTTAGGTTTCTATTTCGATTGGAAAAAACAAAAACAACAGTTGAAATGGAAACTAAAACATTAAAAGATTAATATTTACACTATTTTTTTTCCAAATTCTTAATTATTCGTTTTTCCTTTAGGTTTCAGTTTCGGTTTTGTAGGAAAACCAAAAAATAGAGAAATTAGAACGTAAAACCCGTCAAAAGTTCATTTTTTTGGTTTCAGTTTCGGTTTTACCAACACTTTTGCTTTTAAGTTTCAGTTTTGATTGCATAAAAAAAAAGCAGCGGTTGAAATCGAAACTGAAACCAAAAAGATTAATATTTACACTGTTTTCTTTCCAAATTCTTAATTATTGGTTCTTCTTTTAGATTTCAGTTTCGATTCCAAAGAAACAAAACAACGGTTCAAATCAAAACTGAAAACTAAAAATATTAAAATTTACACTGTTTTCTTTCCAAATTTTTAATTATTGGTTTTTCTTTAAAGTTTCAGTTTCGATTACAAAAA
>MU034052.1:2432-21003 GCA_011833715.1 Carcinoscorpius rotundicauda | reverse complement strand
CAGGTTTTGAAAAACGACAGGTTCAGTTACAGTCAAGTTGTCTGGCAAGATTATTTTCTTTACAAATTCAGAAGGGTCTACATCATCTATCTTTAGACCATCTTCCATGGTTATATCTTCTTCCACACTATAGATTCTTTAAACACTTTGAAGCTATTCACCACCTGATGACCATGCTGCAGTATTACTTCTTCACTCAAGTCTATTCCATTCACTAATCCAGTTTCCAAGTTCTCCCCGAAGGAGACCAATTCTTGAAATTTAAAGTTACCATAAATTGTCTGGGGAGTGTTGGTGGTAACAACGTCTGTTCCCAATTTTATTCCATTGGTTCTTCCCTTTACTTCCACGTTACCCTTCACATACACTGGAGCAAGAAATACCTTTTCACCTGCAATAGAAAAAGTTCTGGTAAGTAGCTTATATTGTAGCATTATATTAGGACTGAAGTGATGATTAGAGTCTGCTTTAAATAGTTAAGGAAGGAAATTAAGGTGTTTAGCAAAGGGGAAAACACAAGCTATTTAGCCGATATACTCCATTCAACCAGTTTAGAAGCTACGAAGATTTAACACTAACCTCCCCTTTCTACTTTTAAAAGGAATGAAAAAAATTGGCAAGCACGTTGATGAAACAAACCTTTTATCTCTTGTCACTTGTTTTGTCTACAGTTCCATGTTGTAGAGCGTGGACATCAATATACCCATTTATTTTACCATTTATTAACATGTCACCATCCACATGGAGGGGTGCTTCAAATTTTAGTTGACCAGTGATAGTTTGTTCTTTATCTAAACGAACTGCTCTTCTAGCAATCTCCGAAAGGTCACGCTGTTACAAATAAATCAGATAAGCATTCAAATAGTTTACAAGACGTCTTTGAGAACATGCTACAAGCTTATTCTTATCCTTGCATACAAAAGTTCCAGTTACTTATAATGAATGTAGAAAGTAGTACAAGATATCAAATAAACATTAAAAAAAAACAAAAAAAAACGTTACTTGCCCCATTAGTAGTGGTTCTGACATCCAAGTTTTCGTGCACATTTAGAGACTTCAATGTCTTTACACCACCAATAGTCTGTGGATGGTTTGTTGTAACCCAGCTTCTAGGGTCTACATTATTTAAAGTATATCCACTTCCAATAAAGAGGTCAGTGTCCAGAATAATGTTGTGAAACTTCAAATTTCCAGTAACTGTTTGATTTCCATGTAGAAGTAGTAGGTCTAAATAGAATATGAATTTAGTTAATAGCATTAAAAGGGGAAAAAAACAAACAGGGTTTTACATATTTAAAGAGCTAAAGAGTCAGTATTGCTCAAAAGTCATAGAAGAGTAATTTAAGAAAAGAACGCAATTATAAAATCAAAATACATACCACTCATATTCACACCATTTAAAAAATGGTCAACATACAGATTGTCCACCCATATCTTGTCAAAAACTAGATCCCCAGTTATCACCTGAGAACCTTTTGTCTTCAAGGTAAAGTCACGTAGCCTCGTTACTGGAATACCATTTAAAATTACATCATTGAAGATATGTCCAATCTGGACCCTTTCAGCTGCAACTGGTTTGGTAAACTTAATGTTACCTGAAAACATTTAAATAGTTAGTTAAAACAATGTAGCTTTAATTTATAATTACAAGCAAGTTGAGCTAAATTGACAAGAATTCGATAGGCGTAAAAGTGGACAAAAGTTGAGGTTACACAAAACAATCTACATAGTACGAGGGTAGGATTATTGTACACATATACCTATAATTTGCTGGTCTTTTGACTTGAAAACTAAATTTTCAAAGTCCTCCAATATAGCATGGATCTCGTTTTGTTCGTGTTCAATCTGATCTTTAATTTCTCTGAAGGTGTATGGTGGAACATGCTCAGGTTCCATTGTAGTTATAGATGCCTCATTAACATTTACAAGTCCTTTTACCATAACATTGCCTGTAAAAGAAGGCAATAAGTAAAAAAACTACCCATGTTAGGCTAGTAACTGATACCAATAGATGTAAAGAGTTCCGAACCACCATTTATGAATTGAATATTAAGAAGCTATGAAAAAAAAAAAAAATGACGAGTTTCATTCAGGTAAAAAAGACATTGATTTAGCATATTACTTAGGTTCATGAAAGTAGTCATTTGATAAATACATTACAATTCATGGCAGGCATTTGTAGGAAAGACCATCTTGAAGCAAATTCTACACGTGTAAGAGGAACAAATGTACAGTACTGTTTATTTAAAAATATTACAAGTATGATCCTACCTTTAACAATCACTTCTGCAGTTATATTTTGGGGTCTGTTATTTACCCACACCTTGTCCAAGTTTCTCAGAACATAGTTTTGCTTCTCTTCTTGTGTTGAAAGCTCATAATTTAAGTTATTGAGACAGTCGATTAGGGGATCAACAACAGGTAGGGTTGAACTTTCATATGTCTGCACATCAAGTTTCCAAACACTTGGTCCTTTCAGTTGAGCCTCATAGACAATGAAAGCCAAGTAGTATTTTCTTGCATTGTAAAAGTAAGTGCTTCTTGCATACACACTTTGTTCAAGCTGTATCGTATAAGCTTTGGTATACACAGACGATTCATCTTCTATGTAAAATGTTAGTTTGTGCTGAAAGCAAGAAAGACATTAAAATACTAGTATGAGGGTCCAAGTTACAGACTGTATTTTCACTAAACTAAACATGCAATATTTCTACAACTTGTACACAACATGGCAGGAGAAAGTTTGTGCATTTACTGTAAGAGGATTAAACAGTAAGAGTTGAAGTTATAAAATACCAGATATTTTTAAAAAGTACTTGCACATATCGCCATTACATTTATAGGAAGTTTAGATTACAAAGGCAATTTAAAAAGTTGCTTGCAACCCAGGTTTAGTATACAAGTGATTAGACAAAGCAAGTCATACCTGATATACTAGAACAATTGCAACCTCTTTGCTTGGAAAAGTCATTATTGAAACATCTACGGCATCTTCAGAATCTGGCAAGTGTAACCATTCCAAAAACTGGTCTCCTAAAACAAGGACAATGGAGGAATTGTATGTTTGTTGTAGTATCGTGGCAAGAGAAAAAACAAAATAATCTTTTTATTATTATTATTATTATTATTTTATTTTTGTTTGGGGCGGGTAGGTTAATAGTGGAGTTTGTATGCAAAGAAAAAAGTAAAAATCATTATGCTCACCAGCCCACCAATACACAATAGTTTTTGGGCCCACAAATACAACATAGTGGTTTCTTTCTACAGAAAAATGTCTTGCAGCCTTTGGAAATGAGAACTTAATGATTTGTATGTAGGAGAGTTTCTCGTGTCCTAAAGAGGAAAAAGGACAAGTTAGCATGTGTACTTTTGTAGCAAAACAAGATAAGAGTGTAGCAGTTTTATACATGAAATTATAAAAAGAAGATTAGGACAAACTTACGAGAGTTGTAAATAAATACTAATGATCCCAATATTCTTCCTCGGCATCACCTCTTTCTTGGGGACACACCAGGTAAAGAGTTCCATCAATGACCCACATAGAAATAGATACAACTCCTTTCGTTGGTTCTGTGGCTACTAGGTCAAACTGGGTATGTCTCCATTCATAAAGTCTGTCAGATGTTAAAATTTACAACTTGCTTTAGGAGCCTCTTAGCATAAGCACGCACACAATATTATGAAAAGGAAAATTTATTTAGGTTTCAGAAATAGTTTAGATAACTTTCAAAGTAATTAGCAAACTATTTCACTTACTTCACGTAAGCATGGTAAGTCATCCCATTTGGAGTCTGCCTGTTGTAGGTACTAATGCCCAGGTAAAATATGCCGTTGTTTAATATCAAGTCAATGTCAGATACACCCTCAAGGACAATAGTTTGCCTTTTATGCAAAAGATTTCTTTCCAAGCTATAGGTTTGGACAAAATATTTGCTTTTTCTAGATTGCAGGGCTACTAGCCATAGTTGTCCTCTATAGATGAAGTGCTAGAGAAAAGAAGCCATAGGTATGAAATGTTCAGTCATAAGAGGTTAAACGTTTTTTGGGGTTTTTTTGCATTATGAATTAACTATCCATTAAGTTACGAACATGAAATAGGCAACAACAACAAAATTAGATTTAGTCATGGGAACCCCCCCACTCCCCACAAAGTTTAGTTGCAGTACCTTAACCTTCACAGCGACTTCATTTCCATCCAAGGTAGTCCATACATTGAAGTAATGGTCATCAAATTTCAAGATGATCAAACTTCCACTGTACGTTGCTAATATCAGCAAGTCATTTTCACGATGTCCAACGGATGTTACTGCAGATATGTTAAATTTAGACAGAGGATGGGTCCTTTCAGACTTTGCATCTTTCACCATGTACTGATCTTCCTTGATCACTAAAAAAAGTGAGAATAAATTGTGAGAAGACATTAGACAGGAAAGAGGTTCACGAATATAGAAAGTCAACACTAGAGATGTATTCACAAGATACGCATTTCCCACTTTCGAAAAGAAGTACAAACCCATTGAAAAAGCAGTTCACGAGACAGACGTACCATCTCTCTCAGTTATTTCATATAAAGCATCAGCAGTTCTCTTTTTTCTGATCCGGTCTCGTTCAAAGGCCTCGTGTAGACCAAGTTTCAGCTCGTTTACTTTAATTTTCATGTACTCTTCCAATTGCTGTACAAGTTCACCAGTGGTCGGCGTTGTGATGGGCAATAAGCTACCAGAGATCCTCATTGTTAACGTCAGAAACACTAATGGCAAAAGTGCAACTCTCCCCATCGTGAGAAGAGAAGACTGGAAAAGTTAAAATACCGTATGTTACATTTACACATCTATTACGTACAAGACACTAGAAATAGAGTCTAGCCACAATACAATATCCCTTCAGCAAATTCGAAAGCTAGTTTTCTTCTTCAAATTCATACTCGCAAACTTATGTACTAAGTAGATTTGACGAAAACAACTAGTATTAAAAAATAAAAAAGACAGTTAAGTCATGAATGAATAGCTACTTCTAGCGATAATTCAGGAAGTGGGGAACAAAGCTTCTTCGGTACATAAAGTTGGTTGGGAACTCCCAACCATAGTTTACCAAACACAATTAACGAGAAATTTATTTCCGTCCCCTACGAGACAAGTAATAAACATGTCGTGTTAAGATACGAAACATAATTGATTTAATAATCTTTCTCTACCTGAATTAGCCATTTTTACATACATAATGTAATTAATGGTTGAGAGGCGCAATTACGAGTTAACGTACGCTTTACAAAAATCCAACTCTTACCCGTCTGTCGATAACAAATAACTTTGAAAAACAAAATAAATTAACAACTAACACAAGCAACCAAGTACGTCCGTCTCGTTTGCTTGTTTAAATACCTTTTAATCTCTCTGAATGACCCTGACGTATTTGTTTCACGTGTATTATGATCTGCATGCAAATTACGTCCATATTCGTATTTACCGCTGCTATCAGTGCGCCACCTTCGAAATTCAAATGAAAATGAAAGGTCATGATGCTATTGCTTTGTTCAAGCATTTCGGAAAGATACTGTGTAAATAATCCGGAAATTCAAAAAAGAAAAATGAACTAATATGCAAATAACTTAAGGAAACCTGTCCAAAGACAGTCAGAAACTGTTAATTCCTGGCTCACGCCAGTATCTCGATATATTTGGTTTTAAAACTTCATATACAGTTTTGCCCTTTCACACATTTCCATTTAACATCTTTCCACATTTATCGAATATGCTTGAAACTTAAATTAGACAAATATTTTCGGTATCCCTTCACACATGAAACATACGCACGGAACCATGCTAATCTTTCGATATTGGTATTTGACAAAGTTCCACGTAAACGGCCTGTCGATTGAAGGACTGAGTGCGAGACGAACGTCACCTCATTGGATAAATGAAAGCAGGGAGTTCAGCCAAATTGGATTAATGTCATATTTCATCGCTCAATTTAATGAGCGTTACTCTTTATCAATTTATTTATATCGATAATATTGATGAAGGAATGCTCAGAAGATCGTTCAAATTTCCTAATGACATTAAGGTTTAGGATGCTGCTTTTTATATGTTTTTACGAAACTATTTGGAGTATTTGGAACGGTATATCTCTTTCGCTTATGTTAAATGCAAGGTAACACATGTGAGATACAGTAATTTCTATTGTGTTATTAGTGTAATGATTTGTAGGAATAACCTTAATAGAGTTAGGAAGAAAAGTGACGTTTCCTTACTAGTGGACCCGCCATGGCCAGGTGGCACTCGACTCGTATTCCGAGGGTTTGAATCCCCGTCGCACCAAACATGCTTGCCCTTTTAGCCGCGGGAACGTTATAATGTGACTGTTAATCCCACTATTCGTCGGTAAAAGAGTAGCCCCAAGAGTTGGCGGTGGATGGTGATGACTAGTTGCCTTCTATCTGGTCTTACACTGCAGAATTAGGGACGGCTAGCGCATATAGCCCTCGTGTAGTTTTGCGCAAAATTCAAAACAAATCCTTACTAGTGGAAGAGTATTTTAAGTTATGTATTCGTAAGTAAAGGATTTATAACTTTGTTGGCTAGTCTCACATTTGTAGTATCGTGCTCAGTATTGGGGTCCGAACTGTTTCTGGAATTTCGATGATCCCCTCTACGGTGGACTGAATGAGAATCTCTCGAAGAAAAGAGTTAGATGGGATCTGATTGAGTTGTTTATGGTTGCTGAGGGTACTGACGGCGTTCATGCATCGTCTTTTGTTTATTATTTGATAGCGATAAGGGGAAAGAAATACAAATTTTGGCCGACTAGGAGCCATATTTACCTCAGATATTTTTGTTGTTGTTGTTATTTTGTTCGAAGGGACTTATGGAATGGACTGTTTTCAGACGTGTTTGATGCGGTTCATTTAACTAGCGGTTGAAAGAAGGCTCGACAATAAGCCACGGCAAGCTTAGTATAGCGAACGTAATGGTCCAGGAGGGGTCTTTACGTCCTTGAACTATAGTTATATCTGTGAAATGACGAAAATGAGTAAGTGAAACGAAATGATTACAAGAAGCGTTTGTTGGTTGTTAAGCGCAAATGGAATATCTCTCCTGTATATTCTCCGCTGGGACAGTAGTAAGTGTGCTGACTTGCAACGCTAATATCAACGGTTCGATTCCGAATAGCCCGATGTGGCCTTGTTATAATAAAACAACACACACTCCTGTACCAAAACCAGATGTTTAGCTTTAAAAACTTTTCGACTTTAAACTGTGCCCCAAGAAACGTTTTACGGCGACATCATCGTCCAGCCGTTTGAAATAAAAAAATATTTAAGCTTCTAACCGAAAGTATGCACACCAAGGGTCATCAGTAATGTTAAAAATTATAGCTCGCACTTATTGTTGATTATCTGCACGACTTACGTTCCGCGGACGGATAAATATATATTACAAGAGAGTATTTATTAAAGTTTGTTCTGTTTTTGTTTTTGAAATTTCGCCCAAAGCTACGCGAGGGCTATCTGCGCTATCCGTCCCTAATTTAGAAGTGTGAGACTAGAGGGAAGGCAGCTAGTCATCACCACGAACCGCCAACTCTTGGGGGGCTACTCTTTCATCGAAGAATAGTTGGATTGACCGTCACATATATAACGTCCCCACGAGCACGTTTGGTGTGACGGGGATTCGAAACCGCGGCTCTCGGACTCCGAGTCCATCTGGTCATTCCGAGCTTGTTGGAAAAGAAAGTGTTCGTACCTGCATTTCAATAGCTGTGGTACATGGAAGTTTCTCTGCGTATACAGTAACTTGCTTTCTTCAAACAAAATTAATAAAGACGAGTACGCATCGATATACACGTAACCTGGCTAGTTGTAGTTATATAGAAAGATATAATGCTGTAGAAAAAAAAATAGTGAAACAGGAAAAATAAAACTACAAAAACTGGGCTACGTTTTAATAAATTATCTCAACTTTAGTAATTATGTTATTTTCAGCCAAAGTAGCATTTTGTAATTTGTTTTTTTAATTGAACCATTGCATCAAGGGAATTAGATAGTATCGTAGCACCAGTCTTTATATTGAGAGGAAAACGTAATATTAAATGTTGTTAATGCTTCATTCACAACTTTATGGTTACAGAAAATATTTAAAAGACGCACAAAAATGAATGCGTTACAGTAGGGAGTAATACTAACAAATGATCGTTGTGAACGTCTTATATACACAGGTGGCCCATTGTGTGAGATTCTCTCTCTCTCTCTTTCTTTTGCCTCACGTATTATGCAATATCTTAGTAATCTCTTACGTGGTGACTAACAACACTGTTCGTGTACAATGTTTTTGGTGATGTGTATTTTTTATGTTATCCTTTCCACGTGAGTGAAATGACCACACACTATGTTTTACAAATGAATTCTTCGTTATATCTATAGTAGCGTCATATAAGCGAGATTATTTGCGTTTGACGTCTGACCCAGAGTATTTGGATATTGTCTAACGATGGCAACAAAGAAAACTACTTCTACTGGTAATAAAGAGGATCGTTAATTTCTGTAGTGCATATAAGACATATCAATATTAGTGAAACAAAATCAAACGGCTTTATAACACCGGTTGCTTTCATTTAATTAAACACTCAACGTTTCAATTTACAGCTTTTTCGGGAGCAGTCACTCAAAACAACCTTTTCTCATATAATAATCATTTCCCCTTCGAATTTCTAGCGTGCTTATTGTTGAAATAATTCACTACTTCTTGTGGTAAGCAAACGTTCCATAAAGGTTACAGAGTGAAATAACAAACAATGTAAGTTTAAAGTAAAATAAAGTTAGAGGCCTCATTATTTGTTTCTCTTATTTTTGTTCTCCTATCCTTGAGTGTAGTGTTCGTCCGATTTGTCTTATGGTACGTATTGATAGCAGATGTTACAAGTCAGCTGGTAAACAACATTGGAGACATGGCACCCATCACTAGATTGCAAACACAATTTTCTAAGACAGTTAGCCTTATTTGGTCGAAAGGTAGTGTACTGAGATTTTTAAAGCCTTTTTATTTTTTAGGTTATACCTGTCCGTTACGTAACTTAAATCGGAATGTCAGATTTCCTAATTATGGTTCTTATTTTCTTGGTTTTGGCTTTAGAAATACCGTTTTTTTTTCTTTTTTTGTTTATTTGCATTTTCTCATGTTGGAAGTGCGATTCTGATGTTTGCGCATCATTGTCCTGGAAAATTTGTACGATGTAGAACAATGGATATTCGTTGCTCAGAAAACGTGAATGTTGTTCGGAGCGGCGCGTATTGTTTGTTTCACTGAAGTTGCGATCGAATCTGCTTAATTCCTCAATAATTGCACCTTTGTTGGAAGCTTTGGGATGATGGGAGTTGAAGTTAAGGGAAAGGGGTTTTGTAAAACAACGATATATATATTATTGTCACTGTTGACTTTCAAGATAACGTCAACCAAACCTACGTTCTTATTGCCATAGGATGATTCAGGATAAATTGGATGTTAGGTATATGGAATTTAGAAAGACTAAAAGATGATAGACTGTGGTTCCATAAATATTAGAGCATAAACACTTGAGACTCTATTACCCACTGAGTTGGAGATACAGTTTATTGCGTAAATGAAAATATCCATTGTTAAGGATGAAACGTAAGATTTCTCTGTCAGCATCTACTGTCAACCTGTACATCTCAAAATGTTTGTGATTCGCTGTGATTTCATGCAATGTATTAAAGCCATTATCCGCTCGCTTAGATGAGTAGATAGTTACGACATTCAACATAAATAAGTATTGTTGTGTTGGTCGCTTATTGAGACGCATCTTTCATTTGCGATAGCAGGTCTTGTGTTTTATTTAAGTGGACTGGAAGGTAATTCGGTAACGGCACTAAAATTGTATACATAAGCCAAGACAGAATTTCAGTAGCCCTGCCCTGTGCTGAGACCACGGTTCTTACTTGTAAACCGTATAATTCTGGTAATGCGGCTAAGTTTATCCAGAAGCTTCAAAAGGTAGGTTACTTCTTTTGTAAGCTCATAAATAATCTCTTTAGTGTTTAGCGGGGTCGTTGTTGAGTATTTGAAATTTATTTTCTTCTTTCATTAAGACGGTCACATATTTTTGCTCATAACTGCTAAATCTTTACTTTTATCCGATTCTTTCGTGATGACGTTTTAGTTTTTCTAAGGCCTAGTTGTCTCGGGCATGTAACTTTGACTTATCATGATCATTTCCGTGAAAAGTTAGGCTTCCCTTGAATTCTCCCATGTCTGATCTTCTTCCTCCCACCCGCGATTTTAATTTCATTACCTTTGCCAGCGCGAGTAGATTGTCGCTTCCTGATATCGAAAAGGTGTTTAGTGAGAATGTGAGAGCTGGCGGATCTGTAGTCGAACAACTGTTAGAAATAGAATTAACGCCCGAATCAGTGTTATCAGTTTCAATGTTGAGTGTAGTAGAGGTGAGTTTGCGATATTTTGCTGGGTTTTAGTAAGCTTCTCTGTCTTCAGAGAAATGATTCCATCGAATAGAATAAAACGTTTGTTCAAGAATAGACGACGCGTTTAGTCCTTTAACTAGTAGCTTTAAAACTGAGAACGTTTTCTACTGTACAAAGGTACACGAGGGCGAGCATGTTTGGTGCGATCGGGATTCCAACCAAATGTGTACGTATTTGTATATTTATACATATATATATATTTTTTTTTTGGTTAGTGAAGTAAATTTTGTATTTTAAACAATGTCGTTATTTCTTCAATAGCAAATAGGTAATTAATTTGAAATATTGTTATTTTATAACAACTTTACTTTTGCCATCGTGGTATAAATATGTACCATAAAATGTCTTTCGATACCACAAATTATGAACGTTGTACTGCCGCCACATTTTGGGGAAGACAGACCTACATTCGACGTTACAGTCACAATGACGAGACCGGTTTTAATCGAGCTATTTTATGATGTGATTTCACCATATTCATGGATAGCATTTGAGGTATAATTTAAGCGTACATTTATCTCTTTTTCTTTTTTTTTAACCCAGTCTTTCTTGCAAATATATTACATTCGTGGTGTTACATTTCAACGTGTACTAGTATTACTACTAGTGATGTTACGTTATTAACACAAGCATGATTCAAGGTACCGGTGTATTTATTCCGTTGAAGAAATAAAATAAATAGCATTTAAAACATAAACTTGTAGAAACATTCACACAAACTACATGTAAAACTGACACTCGTAACGGTAGTGTACATATGTTACGTTGTACATGCAGTTTTGAGCGTCGTTCTTCAAATCTACATCTAATGAAGTGGCAGTTGTATACAAACTACAATTAATAAATTCCCACAAATATTATTTCTATCGTTTTAGCCTTACTAGCTTACATTGGCCAAGTAAAGCGAACAAATTGCACAAAAAGGAATGTTGTTCTTATTTGCATGATTTTTGTTATTTTATGCATTGTGTTTCAAAGTTGTTAAATTATTTCTTTCTCAATACCTATTGCGTTTTGTTTTGTTGTTGTTTTTGTAATATAATTTTAAGTACAGCTAAGTTAAAGACAAATATTTCTAAATCTAATGTCATGAGATGAATGAATTAAAACTGAAGTAGATGTTTTCATAATTCTTGTTGCCTTTTATAGTTGTATAAAGTATAGTTATGCATGAAATATATGTGATTAATACATTTTTCATCATACTTCTTTTTATGCATCATATTTTTATCGGGAAACCGTGACCCTCCAATGGTTCCTAACAAAGCAAGTTACATGATAGCAGATCTTAGCAGACTACGAGAATTCTGCAAAGTTACAATATATCTGCCAGAAGTGTGTTTTAGAAATAAAAAGACTTTGACAATTTCCATATTTTTATGCAATATCACTTGTTGTTAGTGTTACTAATGTTTGGGAATATAAACACTGGTAAGTGAAATAAAGAAATTATTAAAAAATAGTTAAGTCTTTCAAGATATTATTTTGTGTTTCAACTATTTCCAAGATATTCATGTTTTAATGTCAATTCTGAGTGGTATATAAGTAATTCCCTTGCTACTGAAGCTTGTGGATTACATTAATCGTCTTTGAGGTACTTCAGAGAAACATTTTCGAAAGTAATTTGTTTTCTAAGGTGCATAAGATCTTATATGACCTTCAGTGGTGGTCAATACTTTTTTTATCTCCTTCATCATTTTCAAATGCAGATTTTTTTAGGTAGGTTGATTTATTGTTAACTTCAATGTATTTGTTTTAAAAGGTATATGATAGGAATCACATCAAAGACACGTATATACTTTCCAGCTTACAGTAGCATGCAAAAACTATTCTTATTAGTAATCAACTATTTTATAACATTATATATATATATAACTTAGCCTATATCACTTAACTCTGTGAAACAAAATGTTCTTCCTTACAAGTGTAACAACATTACATTTCAGGATATATTTGATGTGATGTTCAAAAAAGGGTCACTCTCTGCTCAGTGATTTCTTACAGCTGTGGACATGAAGAATCCAGAGTTCACTGAAAACCTGTCTAGAGTCTTGTGGACAAGAGCATTCCGAATGATTTGTTAAAAAGGCAATGCATAATAATTGATTGTGGTTGAAGATACAGTATGAAATCAAACACTTGAGCCAAATAGAATGTGAAAGTAAAAGTACATCCAGCTAATTAAAAATGAACACTTGAACAACAGAAAAAGAACTGGTTTCTGAAAGCTACACTTGACCTCCACACAACCATTTGTTTTGTACTCTGTGCCTGCTTTATTTTAGGCATCCTTTGACGCTGTTGTTAACAGTCTCCAAAATGGTTCCTCTCTCTTTCCCCCGCCGCTACGAAGTTAGTTTCTTGGATCGCAGTAACGTATTTCTATTTCTATATTGATTAAAATTCCATACATCTCAGACATAGTTCCGCTTTGCGAGATGTTGTAAAATCACTTTCAAACATGCTGAAAACATTTTTTTTCACCAGAGATTACACGTATTAAATTAGTGTTTTGAATTTTATGAAGCAGAAAGGTTAAGATGATATCAGTTACGTGGCAAAATTTAAAATTGTATAACATTTTGAAACAGTACAATTTAAGTTTTAAGACACAGCAACAGACACTTGTGAGAGACCATTAACAAGTCCAACTAGCAGGCATCGCTTTCTAATCAACAAGAAGCACAGAATTCAAGAATTATAAACTGGATAATACCTAAATCTGACTTTACTGAACCTCCATACTCATCTTTGATGATGCAGTTCCGTGTAAATTAGAGATTCGAGCAATGTCTCAATCAAATTGTCTGTTGTTGTTGTTGCTTTAAATAATCTGGCTTTTTGTTTATTTGTTATTGCTTTTGTTGAAGATTTCTTGAAAGTTTGTTTCAAAGTGACAATGTAATTAGGTAAGTAATCGTAACTTGTATTTTTCAAAATGAGAAATCACATATTGTCGCACGAAATTGATGTCTCATTAGAAAGAAACGGTTCTCTTTGAATAAATCAATTGTAAAACATAAAATTGCAGTAGAATACAAGAGCCTAACGATTATTTTTTGAAACGTGATTGGAAAACACAAGAAGACATACAAAACCAACATTATGATTCAATTCACGTAAAGACACACCTAGAGCAATTGTACAGAATTGAAACATTGTTTCATAAAACTTCTTGAATATTTATAAAAAAAAAAAATGAGAGAAAATTTGGTGGTCGACTTCATTTGATTGCCACATTCAAGTCTTATAAGTTTTCACGATGTATGCATTTTATGCTTTATCAAAGTAATGCCAATTTCCTGCAAACATCTATATTTATGAAGAGCAATGCAATATCAAAGGTTAGTTTGTTTCAAAGCGAGGGTCAGTAATCATGAATGTGACACATTGTCCTGGATCCTGAAACTTGCATAAAATGTTCTGCAGCTGCATGACCTCGTTAAATTTGGAGTTCCGTAAAAATATATTTATGTACGTATAATAATTATTTCACTAAAATATAAACGTAGTTTTTCAGTGAATTTGACACGCATATTTTTGTGCAGTCTAATGACAAAATTAGTAGCTGGTGCAGTTAATCAGACACTTACAAACGTCAGTTAATGTCGCATAAATAATTAACTAATCAAAATGTGTGCTTTTTGTTACTCCGTCCAAGTAATCACAATATTACCGTTACGATCTCTCATTATTTCAGTGACTCAAAATTGTTCGGCTTAGTCAGGTTGTGTTATACGACTGACAAACTAATTAACTAATTGAAAGGAGTTTTTTTTTATCCAGTTATTAGTACTTTGCACATTATTAAAGTTTCTGTGTGAATGAGTGATTAGTTGACCGTAGTTTATCAGTTAACTCGACAATTAATTTCTACCACAAATATTCTTTGTACACCCATGTAAGCTACAAAAAGTTGTAGATATGCATCAGGTGACTGAATGTTACTATCTTTCCTTTCAGCATCAAGACATAACTAAACTTTGAAGTTTTGAACAGATAAGATACGAAATTATGATTTTGTTCTCTTTGGTTTCCCTGCAAATTAATTTCGCTAGTTACAGATCCTTTGTGCAAAAATAAAAGACATGTGGGTATAACATTTTCATTTTGTTACATTTTATATAGGCTGGGAAGGAAGCAGGACTAACCAATGGCATTCTTCAAGACTCGTTAGCTCGTATTGCTGCACAGGAAACCAAAGACAGGCTTATAGAGTTCACTAAAAAAGCTTTACAATACAGACTAAGTCTAATGCTATTGTACACGTAGTTTTAACAAATAAAATTACCCATTTTTGTTGAAAAGGAGATATTTAAGCGTACCAATTTTGGTTTCTAACATCTCATAATTTTTGTTGTAGATACAGCATCGATGGATGGTTTGTCAGTGACACTTAATGTAGTTATTTATTACTTAAAATAAACCATTTCAATTGAAGTTAATGGTTTCTCTCCTTCCTCCACATTGGTGCAACAGAAAATTAAAACATCGAAAAGGTTGGCCGAAAACCTAATAATTAAGAGTATGGATTTAATTAAGCACACGAAAGGTGAACAAAATGTTAGGATGGATGTAGAACAGCAAGCTTCCTGATGATGTTGACGAGTTAAAATCAGCTTTGGATAACTGGCAATACAGAGATTGAAATAAGTAATTTTTGTACACTGATTAAAATTCCCCACTTAAGACTTCAAGAGAGGTTAAAGGCTTCTCCCCTCCTTTATAAAGGTAGGGTTTTTCTTCCGATATAGTGTGGTGAAAAAAATGGTTTACAACTTTATTACCAGCTCACGAAACGCTGGCGTCGCTGCAGTGACCTTATATGGCACTGTAGTGCATCCTCTCGTAGAGTTCCATGGGGGTGGGATCAGTGGGCACCGAAATATTTTGTTTTTTTATTATGGATACCCCTCAAACATAAAATAAACAAATATGACAGCATAGAGAAACATTCGTCTACTAGCAAACGACCGCGCATTGATGACTGTGTACGGTCAAACTCAGAACTTGAATCTGTCCCGCAATTTTTAATTATACATTATTTTACTGAAAATCCCTTAGGCCAGATGTCTCCATTTTTTTATTCAGAATGGTTTAGAAGTGCTTGCTGGCTCACTTAAATTGGTAAAAAGAAATTACGGTCTGGAAACATTTTAGTGGAAACAGCTTCGTCACAACATTCCAAACTCCTCTTGAAATCAAAGGCCATTGGGGATATGCCCATTCAGGTTACTCCTCATTCTACTTTGAATTCTTCCAGAGGAGTTAAAATTGAGAGGGATTTAAAGACCATTACTGAATCAGAGATTCTCGCAGGTTTCACCAGCCAAGGTGTTACAGCCGCGCACCGAATTTTTACTCGTAGAGATGGGATTATGGAGTTTACAAATATTCTAATATTAACATTTACAACATCACGTCCTCCTACCACAATCAAGGCAGGATATCTGAATTGTAAGGTACGGCCTTATATTCCTAACCCTGTTAAATATTTTCATTTTCAACGATTTGATCACTCGAAAACATCTTGCCGTGGTTCCTTAACATGTACTTGTTGTGCTGGTAAAGACCATGATGCTTTTGTGTTAACTGTAATAATGCACATCCTTCCTATTTTACTTCTTGCCCTAAATTGGTAGAAGAGAAAGAAGTACAACGTCTCAAGACAGTTCATGATATTACTTATCCAGAGGCTCAGAAATTACTATTTCCAATTCCATCGCGGACTTATGCTGCTGTAATCCGTTTCACTGCTACTGGAAGTCCAGACAGACCTTTCTCTGCCTCCTACAGAATCTTTTACAGGGCATCTTAATCTAGTACTCTCCAAAATAAACAAAGTCAACGAATCAGTTTCTACTTATATCTCTGTCCCTACCACATCTTACAGTTATTGTCCAACTTTATCTTGTTCAAGCCAGGTGTTTCCATGGGATCTTCCTCTCTTGGCATCTCAAAAAATTAAACAACCTATTCGTTCAGGTTCTCAATCACTGGAACGTATGTCTACAAACAACGATCTGCCTAGTAGATCCAGAGCAGGATCACTACAGAGTGACCGACTCACATCCAAGAAAGAAAAAAAGCACGGTCGCAAGAAGAAAGTCTCCGTACATCATTCTCCTCCAAAATAAATAAATAAAAATAGCCGTGTTAATCCAATGGAACCGTCGAGGTTTTCAATTAAATGTGAATGGCATCAAGGATTTGATTGACTTTTATCATCCCAAATGTCTTTCTTTACAGGAAACATTTTTGAAACCTACTAATGTAGTCACAATTCGACAATACTCTCTAAACCGTAATGACAGGTCATATGTAGGACAAGGACATGGGTGAGTATCACTGCTGGTTGATCAACATGTACCCATCTGGTCCTTGCAATTGAATATGCCCTGGGACTCTTTAGCCATCTGTATCTCCTTAGGTCGTACTTTCACTGTTTGCTCTCTTTACCTGGAAAAAAATTATCATTCCTCAGACCTTGATGCCCTCATTGAGCAACTGACAAGCATATTTTAATTCTGGGGATCTCAATTGGCACAATCCCTTCTGGCGTGGTTCTGGTATTGCTGTGAGGGGTCGCGCTATAGAGCATATGCTCCTGAATCACAACCTGTCTCCCTTAAATACTGGCTCTTACAATTAATTTTGCAACCAGT
Source organism: Carcinoscorpius rotundicauda (assembly GCA_011833715.1). Lineage (NCBI taxonomy): Eukaryota > Metazoa > Arthropoda > Merostomata > Xiphosura > Limulidae > Carcinoscorpius > Carcinoscorpius rotundicauda. The sequence continues at coordinate 3,844 of MU034052.1, read as the reverse complement.
CAGTCATTTACTGCTATCGATCTTTCTATCTGCTCCCCTTCGCTTTTTATTTGCTTTTCTTGGGAGGTTAACATCAGTTCACGGGGTAGTGATAACTTTCCTCTCGTATTAAGAGAGATTGGTCGTAGTCAGTGCCACCTGACCCGTGTGCCTCAGTGGCAGTTGGACCAGGCCAACCGCCCCTCTTTCACTGCTCTCTCGGAACTTGATCCTGCCATCTTGGGTAAATCATCGGTAGATGATTATGTAGCAGCAGTAGCTAACTGTATTGTTCAAGCAGCTGCTCAGTGCATCCCCCCAAACCTCTTCATCTTTCTCATGGCATCTCCACCCTTGGTGGAAGTCTGCTTGTTGTATAACAGGAAAAGCTCTGAAACGTGCTTGGGATAAATTTCGTAGATATTTCCCGCTTACAAACCGCATTGCACTTGAGCAAGCCCGTGCACAGGCTTGGCGAGTTAGACATCAAAGGCAAAAGGAATCTTGGATTAAATATATATCCAGCATTTCTTCAACCACCAGTTCAAAATTCATGTGGGCCAATATTTAGAAGGTGAGTGGACAGTATACTTCTTCCACCCTCTCTATCTTAATATTCAATGGCTATGAAGTTGCAGATGCTCAGAGCATTGCCAATACTCTTGATGAATGTTTTTTTTTCATGTATTTAGCTCTTCAAACTAATCCCCTTCATTCTTAGCTATTAAAACACGAATTGAACATCTGTCTCTTTCCTTTTTAACTGATCATCCTTGTGACTACAATTGCCCTCTTACACTGGTGGAACTCAAACTTGCACTTCACCGGTATGGCAATATATCAGTTGGGCCTGATGATATACATTATGTGATGCTACACACCCACTTTCTTCTGGTTGTCTTTAACCGGATATGGTAGGAGAATGTCTTTCCTGATGCTCGGCACCAAACTATTGTGTTCTGTATTCTTAAACCTGGGAAGGATCCCAAGATTCCCTCGAATTATCGTCCCATTGCTTTGACGAGTTGTCTCAGTAAGACCTTATAGAGGATTAATGCTCGTCTTTTTTGGTTCCACAACAGACCACTTAGTTCGCCTTAAAACTTCAATTACAGAAGCCTTTTTGAAGCGACAACATCTTGTTTCTATTTTTTTATGCAGAGAAAGTTATGATACAACATGGAGATATGACGTCTTGCGAGACCTTCACTCATGCGGATTGCGTGGCAATTAGCCACTTTTTATTAAGCATTTTTAATGAACCACTGATACCAGGTCCGTGTCTGTTCAACACTTTCCCGTTTTTTCCAACAGGAACTTGGAGTCCCTCAGGGCTGTGTTCTGTGTCCTTGCACTGCTAAATTAGGGCACTAGCGCAGATAGACTGAAGGGAAGACAGCTGGTCATCATTACCACCGACCACCAACTCTTGG
>VWRL01001772.1:0-21060 GCA_011833715.1 Carcinoscorpius rotundicauda | reverse complement strand
AACTATTTATCAACATTAACTAAGAGTGAAATAGGCAAAAAAACATTTTTGGCACGAAAAATTCTTTATCACAAGTTACACTTCACTAGTTACCATCATTAGGACCAGTGTCTAGTGTTAGTCTAGGTAAAATTCTTTATCACAAGTTACACTTCACTAGTTACCATCATTAGGACCAGTGTCTAGTGTTAGTCTTGGTAAAATTCTTTATCACAAGTTACACTTCACTAGTTACCATCATTAGGATCAGTGTCTAGTGTTAGTCTTGGTAAAATTCTTCATCACAAGTTACACTTCACTAGTTACCATCATTAGGACCAGTGTCTAGTGTTAGTCTAGGTAAAATTCTTTATCACAAGTTACACTTCACTAGTTACCATCATTAGGGCCAGTGTCTAGTGTTAGTCTAGGTAAAATTCTTTATCACAAGTTACACTTCACTAGTTACCATCATTAGGACCAGTGTCTAGTGTTAGTCTTGGTAAAATTCTTTATCACAAGTTACACTTCACTAGTTACCATCATTAGGGCCAGTGTCTAGTGTTAGTCTTGGTAAAATTCTTTATCACAAGTTACAGTTTACTAGTTACCATCATTAGGACCAGTGTCTAGTGTTAGTCTTGGTAAAATATTTTATCACAAGTTACAGTTTACTAGTTACCATCGTTAGGGCCAGTGTCTATTGTGTTAGTCATGGTAAAATTCTTTATCACAAGTTACAGTTTACTAGTTACCATCATTAGGACCAGTGTCTATTGTGTTAGTCTTGGTAAAATTCTTTATCACAAGTTACACTTCACTAGTTACCATCATTAGGACCAGTGTCTAGTGTTAGTCTTGGTAAAATATTTTATCACAAGTTACAGTTTACTAGTTACCATCATTAGGGCCAGTGTCTATTGTGTTAGTCATGGTAAAATTCTTTATCACAAGTTACAGTTTACTAGTTACCATCATTAGGACCAGTGTCTATTGTGTTAGTCATGGTAAAATTCTTTATCGCAAGTTACAGTTTACTAGTTACCATCATTAGGACCAGTGTCTAGTGTTAGTCTTGGTAAAATTCTTTATCACAAGTTACACTTCACTAGTTACCATCATTAGGGCCAGTGTCTAGTGTTAGTCTTGGTAAAATTCTTTATCACAAGTTACAGTTTACTAGTTACCATCATTAGGACCAGTGTCTAGTGTTAGTCTTGGTAAAATATTTTATCACAAGTTACAGTTTACTAGTTACCATCATTAGGGCCAGTGTCTATTGTGTTAGTCATGGTAAAATTCTTTATCACAAGTTACAGTTTACTAGTTACCATCATTAGGACCAGTGTCTATTGTGTCAGTCATGGTAAAATTCTTTATCACAAGTTACAGTTTACTAGTTACCATCATTAGGACCAGTGTCTAGTGTTAGTCTTGGTAAAATTCTTTATCACAAGTTACACTTCACTAGTTACCATCATTAGGGCCAGTGTCTATTGTGTTAGTCTTGGTAAAATTCTTTATCACAAGTTACAGTTTACTAGTTACCATCATTAGGACCAGTGTCTAGTGTTAGTCTTGGTAAAATTCTTTATCACAAGTTACAGTTTACTAGTTACCATCATTAGGGCCAGTGTCTATTGTGTTAGTCTTGGTAAAATTCTTTATCACAAGTTACACTTCACTAGTTACCATCATTAGTGCCAGTGTCTATTGTGTTAGTCATGGTAAAATTCTTTATCACAAGTTACAGTTTACTAGTTACCATCATTAGGACCAGTGTCTAATGTTAGTCTTGGTAAAATTCTTTATCACAAGTTACAGTTTACTAGTTACCATCATTAGGGCCAGTGTCTATTGTGTTAGTCTTGGTAAAATTCTTTATCACAAGTTACAGTTTACTAGTTACCATCATTAGGGCCAGTGTCTATTGTGTTAGTCATGGTAAAATTCTTTATCACAAGTTACAGTTTACTAGTTACCATCATTAGGACCAGTGTCTAGTGTTAGTCTTGGTAAAATTCTTTATCACAAGTTACACTTCACTAGTTACCATCATTAGGGCCAGTGTCTATTGTGTTAGTCATGGTAAAATTCTTTATCACAAGTTACAGTTTACTAGTTACCATCATTAGGACCAGTGTCTAGTGTTAGTCTTGGTAAAATTCTTTATCACAAGTTACACTTCACTAGTTACCATCATTAGGGCCAGTGTCTATTGTGTTAGTCATGGTAAAATTCTTTATCACAAGTTACAGTTTACTAGTTACCATCATTAGGACCAGTGTCTAGTGTTAGTCTTGGTAAAATTCTTTATCACAAGTTACAGTTTACTAGTTACCATCATTAGGGCCAGTGTCTATTGTGTTAGTCTTGGTAAAATTCTTTATCACAAGTTACAATTTACTAGTTACCATCATTAGGGCCAGTGTCTATTGTGTTAGTCATGGTAAAATTCTTTATCACAAGTTACAGTTTACTAGTTACCATCATTAGGACCAGTGTCTAGTGTTAGTCTTGGTAAAATTCTTTATCACAAGTTACAGTTTACTAGTTACCATCATTAGGGCCAGTGTCTATTGTGTTAGTCTTGGTAAAATTCTTTATCACAAGTTACACTTCACTAGTTACCATCATTAGGGCCAGTGTCTATTGTGTTAGTCATGGTAAAATTCTTTATCACAAGTTACAGTTTACTAGTTACCATCATTAGGACCAGTGTCTAGTGTTAGTCTTGGTAAAATTCTTTATCACAAGTTACACTTCACTAGTTACCATCATTAGGGCCAGTGTCTATTGTGTTAGTCATGGTAAAATTCTTTATCACAAGTTACAGTTTACTAGTTACCATCATTAGGACCAGTGTCTAGTGTTAGTCTTGGTAAAATTCTTTATCACAAGTTACAGTTTACTAGTTACCATCATTAGGGCCAGTGTCTATTGTGTTAGTCTTGGTAAAATTCTTTATCACAAGTTACAATTTACTAGTTACCATCATTAGGGCCAGTGTCTATTGTGTTAGTCATGGTAAAATTCTTTATCACAAGTTACAGTTTACTAGTTACCATCATTAGGACCAGTGTCTAGTGTTAGTCTTGGTAAAATTCTTTATCACAAGTTACAGTTTACTAGTTACCATCATTAGGACCAGTGTCTATTGTGTTAGTCATGGTAAAATTCTTTATCACAAGTTACAGTTTACTAGTTACCATCATTAGGGCCAGTGTCTAGTGTTAGTCTTGGTAAAATTCTTTATCACAAGTTACAGTTTACTAGTTACCATCATTAGGGCCAGTGTCTATTGTGTTAGTCTTGGTAAAATTCTTTATCACAAGTTACACTTCACTAGTTACCATCATTAGGGCCAGTGTCTATTGTGTTAGTCATGGTAAAATTCTTTATCACAATTAACAGTTTACTAGTTACCATCATTAGGACCAGTGTCTAGTGTTAGTCTTGGTAAAATTCTTTATCACAAGTTACAGTTTACTAGTTACCATCATTAGGGCCAGTGTCTATTGTGTTAGTCTTGGTAAAATTCTTTATCACAAGTTACAGTTTACTAGTTACCATCATTAGGGCCAGTGTCTATTGTGTTAGTCATGGTAAAATTCTTTATCACAAGTTACAGTTTACTAGTTACCATCATTAGAACCAGTGTCTAGTGTTAGTCTTGGTAAAATTCTTTATCACAAGTTACACTTCACTAGTTACCATCATTAGGGCCAGTGTCTATTGTGTTAGTCATGGTAAAATTCTTTATCAGAAGTTACAGTTTACTAGTTACCATCATTACGACCAGTGTCTAGTGTTAGTCTTGGTAAAATTCTTTATCACAAGTTACAGTTTACTAGTTACCATCATTAGGGCCAGTGTCTATTGTGTTAGTCTTGGTAAAATTCTTTATCACAAGTTACAATTTACTAGTTACCATCATTAGGGCCAGTGTCTATTGTGTTAGTCATGGTAAAATTCTTTATCACAAGTTACAGTTTACTAGTTACCATCATTAGGACCAGTGTCTAGTGTTAGTCTTGGTAAAATTCTTTATCACAAGTTACAGTTTACTAGTTACCATCATTAGGGCCAGTGTCTATTGTGTTAGTCTTGGTAAAATTCTTTATCACAAGTTACACTTCACTAGTTACCATCATTAGGGCCAGTGTCTATTGTGTTAGTCATGGTAAAATTCTTTATCACAAGTTACAGTTTACTAGTTACCATCATTAGGACCAGTGTCTAGTGTTAGTCTTGGTAAAATTCTTTATCACAAGTTACACTTCACTAGTTACCATCATTAGGGCCAGTGTCTATTGTGTTAGTCATGGTAAAATTCTTTATCACAAGTTACAGTTTACTAGTTACCATCATTAGGACCAGTGTCTAGTGTTAGTCTTGGTAAAATTCTTTATCACAAGTTACAGTTTACTAGTTACCATCATTAGGGCCAGTGTCTATTGTGTTAGTCTTGGTAAAATTCTTTATCACAAGTTACAATTTACTAGTTACCATCATTAGGGCCAGTGTCTATTGTGTTAGTCATGGTAAAATTCTTTATCACAAGTTACAGTTTACTAGTTACCATCATTAGGACCAGTGTCTAGTGTTAGTCTTGGTAAAATTCTTTATCACAAGTTACAGTTTACTAGTTACCATCATTAGGACCAGTGTCTATTGTGTTAGTCATGGTAAAATTCTTTATCACAAGTTACAGTTTACTAGTTACCATCATTAGGGCCAGTGTCTAGTGTTAGTCTTGGTAAAATTCTTGATCACAAGTTACAGTTTACTAGTTACCATCATTAGGGCCAGTGTCTATTGTGTTAGTCTTGGTAAAATTCTTTATCACAAGTTACACTTCACTAGTTACCATCACTAGGGCCAGTGTCTATTGTGTTAGTCATGGTAAAATTCTTTATCACAATTAACAGTTTACTAGTTACCATCATTAGGACCAGTGTCTAGTGTTAGTCTTGGTAAAATTCTTTATCACAAGTTACAGTTTACTAGTTACCATCATTAGGGCCAGTGTCTATTGTGTTAGTCTTGGTAAAATTCTTTATCACAAGTTACAGTTTACTAGTTACCATCATTAGGACCAGTGTCTAGTGTTAGTCTTGGTAAAATTCTTTATCACAAGTTACACTTCACTAGTTACCATCATTAGGGCCAGTGTCTATTGTGTTAGTCATGGTAAAATTCTTTATCAGAAGTTACAGTTTACTAGTTACCATCATTACGACCAGTGTCTAGTGTTAGTCTTGGTAAAATTCTTTATCACAAGTTACAGTTTACTAGTTACCATCATTAGGGCCAATGTCTATTGTGTTAGTCATGGTAAAATTCTTTATCACAAGTTACAGTTTACTAGTTACCATCATTAGGACCAGTGTCTAGTGTTAGTCTTGGTAAAATTCTTTATCACAAGTTACAGTTTACTAGTTACCATCATTAGGACCAGTGTCTATTGTGTTAGTCATGGTAAAATTCTTTATCACAAGTTACAGTTTACTAGTTACCATCATTAGGGCCAGTGTCTATTATGTTAGTCATGGTAAAATTCTTTATCACAAGTTACAGTTTACTAGTTACCATCATTAGGGCCAGTGTCTATTGTGTTAGTCATGGTAAAATTCTTTATCACAAATTACAGTTTACGAGTTACCATCATTAGGACCAGTGTCTATTGTTAGTCTTGGTAAAATTCTTTATCACAAGTTACAGTTTACTAGTTACCATCATTAGGGCCAGTGTCTATTGTGTTAGTCATGGTAAAATTCTTTATCACAAGTTACAGTTTACTAGTTACCATCATTAGGACCAGTGTCTAGTGTTAGTCTTGGTAAAATTCTTTATCACAAGTTACAGTTTACTAGTTACCATCATTAGGGCCAGTGTCTATTGTGTTAGTCTTGGTAAAATTCTTTATCACAAGTTACAGTTGACTAGTTACCATCATTAGGGCCAGTGTCTATTGTGTTAGTCATGGTAAAATTCTTTATCACAAGTTACAGTTTACTAGTTACCATCATTAGGACCAGTGTCTAGTGTTATTCTTGGTAAAATTCTTTATCACAAGTTACACTTCACTAGTTACCATCATTAGGGCCAGTGTCTATTGTGTTAGTCATGGTAAAATTCTTTATCACAAGTTACAGTTTACTAGTTACCATCATTAGGACCAGTGTCTAGTGTTAGTCTTGGTAAAATTCTTTATCACAAGTTACAGTTTACTAGTTACCATCATTAGGGCCAGTGTCTATTGTGTTAGTCATGGTAAAATTCTCTATCACAAGTTACAGTTTACTAGTTACCATCATTAGGACCAGTGTCTAGTGTTAGTCTTGGTAAAATTCTTTATCACAAGTTACAGTTTACTAGTTACCATCATTAGGGCCAGTGTCTATTGTGTTAGTCATGGTAAAATTCTTTATCACAAGTTACACTTCACTAGTTACCATCATTAGGGCCAGTGTCTAGTGTTAGTCTTGGTAAAATTCTTTATCACAAGTTACAGTTTACTAGTTACCATCATTAGGGCAAGTGTCTATTGTGTTAGTCATGGTAAAATTCTTTATCACAAGTTACAGTTTACTAGTTACCATCATTAGGGCCAGTGTCTATTGTGTTAGTCATGGTAAAAGTCTTTATCACAAGTTACACTTCACTAGTTACCATCATTAGGACCAGTGTCTATTGTGTTAGTCATGGTAAAATTCTTTATGACAAGTTACATTTTACTAGTTACCATCATCAGGGCCAGTGTCTATTGTGTTAGTCATGGTAAAATTCTTTATCACAAGTTACAGTTTACGAGTTACCATCATTAGAACCAGTGTCTAGTGTTAGTCTTGGTAAAATTCTTTATCACAAGTTACAGTTTACGAGTTACCATCATTAGGACCAGTGTCTAGTGTTAGTCTTGGTAAAATTCTTTATCACAAGTTACACTTCACTAGTTACCATCATTAGGACCAGTGTCTAGTGTTAGTCTTGGTAAAATTCTTTATCACAAGTTACAGTTTACTAGTTACCATCATTAAAGCCAGTGTCTAGTGTTAGTCTTGGTAAAATTCTTTACAACAAGTTACAGTTTACTAGTTACCATCATTAGGGCCAGTGTCTATTGTGTTAGTCATGGTAAAATTCTTTATCACAAGTTACAATTTACGAGTTACCATCATTAGGACCAGTGTCTAGTGATAGTCTTGGTAAAATTCTTTATCACAAGTTACAGTTCACGAGTTACCATCATTAGGACCAGTGTCTATTGTGTTAGTCATGGTAAAATTCTTTATCACAAGTTACATTTTACTAGTTACCATCATTAGGGCCAGTGTCTATTGTGTTAGTCATGGTAAAATTCTTTATCACAAGTTACAGTTTACTAGTTACCATCATTAGGGCCAGTGTCTATTGTGTTAGTCATGGTAAAATTCTTTATCACAAGTTACATTTTACTAGTTACCATCATTAGGGCCAGTGTCTATTGTGTTAGTCATGGTAAAATTCTTTATCACAAGTTACACTTCACTAGTTACCATCATTAGGACCAGTGTCTAGTGTTAGTCTTGGTAAAATTCTTTATCACAAGTTACAGTTTACGAGTTACCATCATTAGGACCAGTGTCTAGTGTTAGTCTTGGTAAAATTCTTTATCACAAGTTACACTTCACTAGTTACCATCATTAGGACCAGTGTCTAGTGTTAGTCTTGGTAAAATTCTTTACAACAAGTTACAGTTTACTAGTTACCATCATTAGGGCCAGTGTCTATTGTGTTAGTCATGGTAAAATTCTTTATCACAAGTTACAATTTACGAGTTACCATCATTAGGACCAGTGTCTAGTGATAGTCTTGGTAAAATTCTTTATCACAAGTTACAGTTCACGAGTTACCATCATTAGGACCAGTGTCTATTGTGTTAGTCATGGTAAAATTCTTTATCACAAGTTACATTTACTAGTTACCATCATTAGGGCCAGTGTCTATGTGTTAGTCATGGTAAAATTCTTTATCACAAGTTACAGTTTACTAGTTACCATCATTAGGGCCAGTGTCTATTGTGTTAGTCATGGTAAAATTCTTTATCACAAGTTACATTTTACTAGTTACCATCATTAGGGCCAGTGTCTATTGTGTTAGTCATGGTAAAATTCTTTATCACAAGTTACACTTCACTAGTTACCATCATTAGGACCAGTGTCTAGTGTTAGTCTTGGTAAAATTCTTTATCACAAGTTACAGTTTACTAGTTACCATCATTAGGACCAGTGTCTATTGTGTTAGTCATGGTAAAATTCTTTATCACAAGTTACAGTTTACTAGTTACCATCATTAGGGCCAGTGTCTATTGTGTTAGTCATGGTAAAATTCTTTATCACAAGTTACAGTTTACTAGTTACCATCATTAGGACCAGTGTCTAGTGTTAGTCTTGGTAAAATTCTTTATCACAAGTTACAGTTTACCAGTTACCATCATTAGGGCCAGTGTCTATTGTGTTTGTCTTGGTAAAATTCTTTATCACAAGTTACACTTCACTAGTTACCATCATTAGGGCCAGTGTCTATTGTGTTAGTCATGGTAAAATTCTTTATCACAAGTTACACTTCACTAGTTACCATCATTAGGGCCAGTGTCTAGTGTTAGTCTTGGTAAAATTCTTTATCACAAGTTACAGTTTACTAGTTACCATCATTAGGGCAAGTGTCTATTGTGTTAGTCATGGTAAAATTCTTTATCACAAGTTACAGTTTACTAGTTACCATCATTAGGGCCAGTGTCTATTGTGTTAGTCATGGTAAAAGTCTTTATCACAAGTTACACTTCACTAGTTACCATCATTAGGACCAGTGTCTAGTGTTAGTCTTGGTAAAATTCTTTATCACAAGTTACAGTTTACTAGTTACCATCATTAGGGCCAGTGTCTATTGTGTTAGTCATGGTAAAATTCTTTATCACAAGTTAAAGTTTACGAGTTACCATCATTAGGACCAGTGTCTATTGTGTTAGTCATGGTAAAATTCTTTATCACAAGTTACATTTTACTAGTTACCATCATTAGGGCCAGTGTCTATTGTGTTCGTCATGGTAAAATTCTTTATCACAAGTTACAGTTTATGAGTTACCATCATTAGGACCAGTGTCTATTGTGTTAGTCATGGTAAAATTCTTTATCACAAGTTACAGTTTACTAGTTACCATCATTAGGACCAGTGTCTAGTGTTAGTCTTGGTAAAATTCTTTATCACAAGTTACAGTTTACTAGTTACCATCATTAGGGCCAGTTTCTAGTGTTAGTCTTGGTAAAATTCTTTACAACAAGTTACAGTTTACTAGTTACCATCATTAGGGCCAGTGTCTATTGTGTTAGTCATGGTAAAATTCTTTATCACAAGTTACAGTTTACGAGTTACCATCATTAGAACCAGTGTCTAGTGTTAGTCTTGGTAAAATTCTTTATCACAAGTTACAGTTTACGAGTTACCATCATTAGGACCAGTGTCTAGTGTTAGTCTTGGTAAAATTCTTTATCACAAGTTACACTTCACTAGTTACCATCATTAGGACCAGTGTCTAGTGTTAGTCTTGGTAAAATTCTTTATCACAAGTTACAGTTTACTAGTTACCATCATTAAAGCCAGTGTCTAGTGTTAGTCTTGGTAAAATTCTTTACAACAAGTTACAGTTTACTAGTTACCATCATTAGGGCCAGTGTCTATTGTGTTAGTCATGGTAAAATTCTTTATCACAAGTTACAATTTACGAGTTACCATCATTAGGACCAGTGTCTAGTGATAGTCTTGGTAAAATTCTTTATCACAAGTTACAGTTCACGAGTTACCATCATTAGGACCAGTGTCTATTGTGTTAGTCATGGTAAAATTCTTTATCACAAGTTACATTTTACTAGTTACCATCATTAGGGCCAGTGTCTATTGTGTTAGTCATGGTAAAATTCTTTATCACAAGTTACAGTTTACTAGTTACCATCATTAGGGCCAGTGTCTATTGTGTTAGTCATGGTAAAATTCTTTATCACAAGTTACATTTTACTAGTTACCATCATTAGGGCCAGTGTCTATTGTGTTAGTCATGGTAAAATTCTTTATCACAAGTTACACTTCACTAGTTACCATCATTAGGACCAGTGTCTAGTGTTAGTCTTGGTAAAATTCTTTATCACAAGTTACAGTTTACTAGTTACCATCATTAGGGCCAGTGTCTATTGTGTTAGTTATAGTAAAATTCTTTATCACAAGTTACAGTTTACGAGTTACCATCATTAGGACCAGTGTCTATTGTGTTAGTCATGGTAAAATTCTTTATGACAAGTTACATTTTACTAGTTACCATCATCAGGGCCAGTGTCTATTGTGTTAGTCATGGTAAAATTCTTTATCACAAGTTACAGTTTACTAGTTACCATCATTAGGACCAGTGTCTATTGTGTTAGTCATGGTAAAATTCTTTATCACAGGTTACAGTTTACTAGTTACCATCATTAGGACCAGTGTCTAGTGTTAGTCTTGGTAAAATTCTTTATCACAAGTTACAGTTTACTAGTTACCATCATTAGGACCAGTGTCTATTGTGTTAGTCATGGTAAAATTCTTTATCACAAGTTACAGTTTACTAGTTACTATCATTAGGGCCAGTGTCTATTGTGTTAGTCATGGTAAAATTCTTTATCACAAGTTACAGTTTACTAGTTACCATCATTAGGACCAGTGTCTATTGTGTTAGTCATGGTAAAATTCTTTATCACAAGTTACAGTTTACTAGTTACCATCATTAGGGCCAGTGTCTATTGTGTTAGTCATGGTAAAATTCTTTATCACAAGTTACAGTTTACTAGTTACCATCATTAGGACCAGTGTCTAGTGTTAGTCTTGGTAAAATTCTTTATCACAAGTTACAGTTTACCAGTTACCATCATTAGGGCCAGTGTCTATTGTGTTTGTCTTGGTAAAATTCTTTATCACAAGTTACACTTCACTAGTTACCATCATTAGGGCCAGTGTCTATTGTGTTAGTCATGGTAAAATTCTTTATCACAAGTTACACTTCAATAGTTACCATCATTAGGGCCAGTGTCTAGTGTTAGTCTTGGTAAAATTCTTTATCACAAGTTACAGTTTACTAGTTACCATCATTAGGGCAAGTGTCTATTGTGTTAGTCATGGTAAAATTCTTTATCACAAGTTACAGTTTACTAGTTACCATCATTAGGGCCAGTGTCTATTGTGTTAGTCATGGTAAAAGTCTTTATCACAAGTTACACTTCACTAGTTACCATCATTAGGACCAGTGTCTAGTGTTAGTCTTGGTAAAATTCTTTATCACAAGTTACAGTTTACTAGTTACCATCATTAGGGCCAGTGTCTATTGTGTTAGTCATGGTAAAATTCTTTATCACAAGTTAAAGTTTACGAGTTACCATCATTAGGACCAGTGTCTATTGTGTTAGTCATGGTAAAATTCTTTATCACAAGTTACATTTTACTAGTTACCATCATTAGGGCCAGTGTCTATTGTGTTCGTCATGGTAAAATTCTTTATCACAAGTTACAGTTTACTAGTTACCATCATTAGGACCAGTGTCTATTGTGTTAGTCATGGTAAAATTCTTTATCACAAGTTACAGTTTACTAGTTACCATCATTAGGACCAGTGTCTAGTGTTAGTCTTGGTAAAATTCTTTATCACAAGTTACAGTTTACTAGTTACCATCATTAGGGCCAGTTTCTAGTGTTAGTCTTGGTAAAATTCTTTACAACAAGTTACAGTTTACTAGTTACCATCATTAGGGCCAGTGTCTATTGTGTTAGTCATGGTAAAATTCTTTATCACAAGTTACAGTTTACGAGTTACCATCATTAGAACCAGTGTCTAGTGTTAGTCTTGGTAAAATTCTTTATCACAAGTTACAGTTTACGAGTTACCATCATTAGGACCAGTGTCTAGTGTTAGTCTTGGTAAAATTCTTTATCACAAGTTACACTTCACTAGTTACCATCATTAGGACCAGTGTCTAGTGTTAGTCTTGGTAAAATTCTTTATCACAAGTTACAGTTTACTAGTTACCATCATTAAAGCCAGTGTCTAGTGTTAGTCTTGGTAAAATTCTTTACAACAAGTTACAGTTTACTAGTTACCATCATTAGGGCCAGTGTCTATTGTGTTAGTCATGGTAAAATTCTTTATCACAAGTTACAATTTACGAGTTACCATCATTAGGACCAGTGTCTAGTGATAGTCTTGGTAAAATTCTTTATCACAAGTTACAGTTCACGAGTTACCATCATTAGGGCTAGTGTCTATTGTGTTAGTCATGGTAAAATTCTTTATCACAAGTTACAGTTTACTAGTTACCATCATTAGGACCAGTGTCTAGTGTTAGTCTTGGTAAAATTCTTTATCACAAGTTACAGTTTACTAGTTACCATCATTAGGGCCAGTGTCTATTGTGTTAGTCATGGTAAAATTCTCTATCACAAGTTACAGTTTACTAGTTACCATCATTAGGACCAGTGTCTAGTGTTAGTCTTGGTAAAATTCTTTATCACAAGTTACAGTTTACTAGTTACCATCATTAGGGCCAGTGTCTATTGTGTTAGTCTTGGTAAAATTCTTATCACAAGTTACACTTCCTAGTTACCATCATTAGGGCCAGTGTCTATTGTGTTAGTCATGGTAAATTCTTTATCACAAGTTACACTTACTAGTTACTATCATTAGGGCCAGTGTCTAGTGTTAGTCTTGGTAAAATTCTTTATCACAAGTTACAGTTACTAGTTACCATCATTAGGGCAAGTGTCTATTGTGTTATTCCATGGTAAAATTCTTTATCACAAGTTACAGTTACTAGTACCATCATTAGGGCCAGTGTCTATTGGTTATTCATGGTAAAAGTCTTTATCACAAGTTACACTTCACTATTTACCATCATTAGGGACCAGTGTCTATTGTGTTAGTCATGGTAAAATTCTTTATCACAAGTTACACTTTTCCTAGTTACCATCATTAGGCCAGTGTCTATTGTGTTAGTCATTGGTAAAATTCTTATCACAAGTTACAGTTTACGAGTTACCATCATTAGGACCAGTGTCTATTGTGTTAGTCATGGTAAAATTCTTTATCACAAGTTACAGTTTACTAGTTACCATCATTAGGACCAGTGTCTATGTGTTAGTCTTGGTAAAATTCTTATCACAAGTTACAGTTTACTAGTTACCATCATTAGGACCAGTGTCTATTGTGTTAGTCATGGTAAAATTCTTTATCACAAGTTACAGTTTTACTAGTTACCATCATTAGGGCCAGTGTCTATTGTGTTAGTCATGGTAAAATTCTTTATCACAAGTTACAGTTTACTAGTTTACCATCATTAGGACCAGTGTCTAGTGTAGTCTTGGTAAAATTCTTTATCACAAGTTACAGTTACTAGTTACCATCATTAGGGCCAGTGTCTATTGTGTTTGTCCTGGTAAATTCTTTATCACAAGTTACAATTCACTAGTTACCATCATTAGGGCCAGTGTCTATTGTGTTAGTCATGGTAAATTCTTTATCACAAGTTACACTTCACTAGTACCATCATTAGGGCCAGTGTCTAGTGTTAGTCTTGGTAAAATTCTTTATCACAAGTTACAGTTTACTAGTTACCCATCATTAGGGCAAGTGTCTATTGTGTTAGTCATGGTAAAATTCTTTATCACAAGTTACAGTTACTAGTTACCATCATTAGGGCCAGTGTCTATTGTGTAGTCATGGTAAAGTCTTTATCACAAGTTACACTTCACTAGTTACCATCATTAGGACCAGTGTCTAGTGTTAGTCTTGGTAAAATTCTTTATCACAAGTTACAGTTTACTAGTTACCATCATTAGGGCCAGTGTCTATTGTGTTAGTCATGGTAAAATTCTTTATCACAAGTTAAAGTTTACGAGTTACCATCATTAGGACCAGTGTCTATTGTGTTAGTCATGGTAAAATTCTTTATCACAAGTTACATTTTACTAGTTACCATCATTAGGGCCAGTGTCTATTGTGTTCGTCATGGTAAAATTCTTTATCACAAGTTACAGTTTATGAGTTACCATCATTAGGACCAGTGTCTATTGTGTTAGTCATGGTAAAATTCTTTATCACAAGTTACAGTTTACTAGTTACCATAATTAGGACCAGTGTCTAGTGTTAGTCTTGGTAAAATTCTTTATCACAAGTTACAGTTTACTAGTTACCATCATTAGGGCAGGTTTCTAGTGTTAGTCTTGGTAAAATTCTTTACAACAAGTTACAGTTTACTAGTTACCATCATTAGGGCCAGTGTCTATTGTGTTAGTCATGGTAAAATTCTTTATCACAAGTTACAGTTTACGAGTTACCATCATTAGAACCAGTGTCTAGTGTTAGTCTTGGTAAAATTCTTTATCACAAGTTACAGTTTACGAGTTACCATCATTAGGACCAGTGTCTAGTGTTAGTCTTGGTAAAATTCTTTATCACAAGTTACACTTCACTAGTTACCATCATTAGGACCAGTGTCTAGTGTTAGTCTTGGTAAAATTCTTTATCACAAGTTACAGTTTAGTAGTTACCATCATTAAAGCCAGTGTCTAGTGTTAGTCTTGGTAAAATTCTTTACAACAAGTTACAGTTTACTAGTTACCATCATTAGGGCCAGTGTCTATTGGGTTAGTCATGGTAAAAATTCTTTATCACAAGTTACAATTTACGAGTTACCATCATTAGGACCAGTGTCTAGTGAATAGTCTTGGTAAAATTCTTTATCACAAGTTACAGTTCACGAGTTACCATCATTAGGACCAGTGTCTATTGTGTTAGTCATGGTAAAATTCTTTATCACAAGTTACATTTTACTAGTTACCATCATTAGGGCCAGTGCTATTGTGTTAGTCATGGTAAAATCTTTATCACAAGTTACAGTTTACTAGTTACCATCATTAGGGCCAGTTGTCTATTGTGTTAGTCATGGTAAAATTCTTTATCCACAAGTTACAGTTTACTAGTTACCATCATTAGGGCCAGTGTCTATTGTGTTAGTCATGGTAAAATTCTTTATCACAAGTTACACTCACTACGTTACCATTCATTAGGACCAGTGTCTAGTGTTAGTCTTGGTAAAATTCTTTATCACAAGTTACACTTCACTAGTTACCATCATTAGGGCCAGTTCTATGTGTTAGTCATGGTAAAATTCTTATCACAAGTTACACGTTCTACTAGTTACTCATTAGGGCCAGTGTCTAGTGTTAGTCTTGGTAAAATTCTTTATCACAAGTTACAGTTTACTAGTTACCATCATTAGGGCCAGTGTCTATTGTGTTAGTCTTGGTAAAATTCTTTATCACAAGTTACAGTTTACTAGTTACCATCATTAGGGCCAGTGTCTATTGTGTTAGTCATTGGTAAAATCTTTATCACAAGTTACAGTTCTACTAGTTACCATCATTAGGACCAGTGTCTATGTGTTAGTCTTGGTAAAATTCTTTATACAAGTTACAGTTTCTAGTTACCATCATCTAGGGACCAGTGTCTATTGTGTTAGTCATGGTAAAATTCTTTATCACAAGTTACAGTTTACAGTTACCATCATTAGGCACATTGTTCATGGTAATTCTTACACAAGTCTACTGTTATATTGCCTTCAGTAGCATTGGTAAATTCTTTATCACAAGTTACAGTTTACTAGTTACCATCATTAGGGCCATGTCGTTGCTTAAAACTTCACGTTCTACGTCTAGACTTTAGTTCTTGGTAAAATTCTTTATCACAAGTTAGTTACAGTTACATATTGGACTTCTAGTGTTGCTTGAATCTTATCAGTTACATAGACAATGACCAGTGTCTAGTGTAGTTGGTAAATTCTTACCGTTCAGTTTTAGTCATATGGCGTTTATTAGTCATAAATTCTTTATCACAAGTTACAGTTTACTAGTTACCATCATTAGGAGCAGTTCTAATTAACGTTACTCTAGTTACATCATTGAGTGTTAGTGTTGCTTGGTAAAATTCTTTATCACAAGTTACAGTTTACTAGTTACCATCATTAGGACCAGTGTCTAGTGTTAGTCTTGGTAAAATTCTTTATCACAAGTTACAGTTTACTAGTTACCATCATTAGGGCTATGTTCTAAATCATCCAAGTTAGTTTCTAGTTCCTCTGGCGTGTCTATGTGACTGTATTATCAGTTAAGTTACAGTACATCATTACCATGTCTAGTTTACGGAACACACAGTTACAGTTTACTAGTTACCATCATTAGGGCCAGTGTCTATTGTAGTCTGGATACAAGTTACATTTAGTTATTAGGGTGTCATGTTTAGTAAAAATTCTTTATCACAAGTTACATTTACTAGTACATCAAGGACAGTCTAGGTTAGTCTCTTATCAAAGTTACATACTGTTACTCATGGCCAGTGTCTAGTGTTAGTCATGGTAAAATTCTTTATCACAAGTTACAGTTTACTAGTTACATCATTAGGGCCAGTGTCTATTGTGTTAGTCATGGTAAAATTCTTTATCACAAGTTACAGTTTACTAGTTACCATCATTAGGGCCAGTGTCTATGTGTTAGTCTTGGTAAAATCTTTATCACAAGTTACAGTTCACTAGTTACCATCATTAGGGCCAGTGTCTATTGTGTTAGTCTTGGTAAAATTCTTTATCACAAGTTACAGTTTACTAGTTACCATCATTAGGGCCAGTGTCTATGTGTTAGTCATGGTAAAATTCTTTATCACAAGTTACAGTTACGAGTTACCATCATTAGGACCAGTGTCATGTGTTAGTCATTGGTAAAATTCTTTATCACAAGTTACATTTTACTAGTTACCATCATTAGGACCAGTGTCTATTGTGTTAGTCATGGTAAAATTCTTTATCACAAGTTACAGTTTACTAGTTACCATCATTAGGACCAGTGTCTATGTGTTAGTCATGGTAAAATTCTTTACACAAGTTACAGTTTACTAGTTACCATATTAGGACCAGTGTCTAGTGTTAGTCTTGGTAAAATTCTTTATCACAAGTTACAGTTTACTAGTTACCATCATTAGGGCAGTTCTAGTGTTAGTCTTGGTAAAATTCTTTATCACAAGTTACATTTACTAGTTACCATCATTAGGGACCAGTGTCTAGTGTGTTAGTCTGGTAAAATTCTTTATCACAAGTTACAGTTACAGTTACCATCATTAGAAGCCAGTGTCTAGTGTTAGTCTTGGTAAAATTCTTATCACAAGTTACAGTTTCAGTTACCATCATTAGGACCAGTGTCTAGTGTTAGTCTGGTAAAATTCTTTATCACAAGTTACATTCACTAGTTACCATCATTAGGACCAGTGTCTAGTGTTAGTCTTGGTAAAATTCTTTATCACAAGTTACAGTTTACTAGTTACCATCATTAGACCAGTGTCTAGTGTTAGTCTGGTAAAATTCTTTACACAAGTTACAGTTTACTAGTTACCATCATTAGGGCCAGTGTCTATTGTGTTAGTCATGGTAAAATTCTTTTCACAAGTTACATTTACGTAGTTACCATCATTAGGACCAGTGTCTAGTGTTAGTCTTGGTAAAATTCTTTATCACAAGTTACAGTTCAGAGTTACCATCATTAGGACCAGTGTCTATTGTGTTAGTCATGGTAAAATTCTTTATCACAAGTTACAGTTTACTAGTTACCATCATTAGGGCCAGTGTCTATTGTGTTAGTCATGGTAAAATTCTTTATCACAAGTTACAGTTTACTAGTTACCATCATTAGGGCCAGTGTCTAGTGTTAGTGTAATTCTTACAGTTACATTAGTACCTTTAGGCAGTGTATTTACATAAAATTCTTTATCACAAGTTACAGTTTACTAGTTACCATCATTAGGGCCAGTGTCTATTGTGTTAGTCTGGTAAAATTCTTTATCACAAGTTACATTTACTAGTTACCATCATTAGGACCAGTGTCTAGTGTTAGTCTTGGTAAAATTCTTTATCACAAGTTACAGTTTACTAGTTACCATCATTAGGCCAGTGTCTATTGTGTAGTCTGGTAAAATTCTTATCACAAGTTACATCTGTTACCATTAGGAGTTTATGGTCTTAAACTTATCAAGTTACAGTAGTACCATCGATGTCTAAGTCTTGTAATTACAAGTTCATTACGTATCTAGGCATGTAGTAGTCGGTAATTCTTTATCACAAGTTACAGTTTACTATCCTAGACTTCAAGCTATCTTATCAAGTACAGTTCAGCATCAAGCCAGTGTCTATTGTGTTAGTCATGGTAAAATTCTTTATCACAAGTTACACGTTCACTAGTTACCATCATTAGGACCAGTGTCTATTGTCGTATTATCAGTACAGTTTACTAGATTGGCCAGTTATTGTGTTATCAGAAATTCTTTATCACAGTTACAGTTTTTACCATCATAGCAGTGTTATGTGTTCAGGTAATCTTATCAAGTTAGTACCCATAGGGTGTCTAGTGTTAGTCTTGGTAAAATTCTTTATCACAAGTTACAGTTACTAGTTACCATCATTAGGGCAGTGTCTATTGTGTTAGTCATGGTAAATTCTTTATCACAAGTTACAGTTTACTAGTTACCATCATTAGGACCAGTGTCTATTGTGTTAGTCTTGGTAAAATTCTTTACACAAGTTACACGTTTACTAGTTACCATCATTAGGCCAGTGTCTAGTGTTAGTCTGGTAAAATTCTTTATCACAAGTTACAGTTTACTAGTTACCATCATTAGGGACCAGTGTCTAGTGTTAGTCTTGGTAAAATTCTTTACAACAAGTTACAGTTTACTAGTTACCATCATTAGGGCCAGTGTCTATGTGTTAGTCATGGTAAAATTCTTTATCACAAGTTACAGTTTACCTAGTTACCATCATTAAGGACCAGTGTCTAGTGTTGTCTTGGTAAAATTCTTATCACAAGTTACAGTTTACAGTTACCATCATTAGGCCAGTGTCTAATGTTTAGTCTTGGTAAAATTCTTTATCACAAGTTACACTTCACTAGTTACCATCATTAGGACCAGTGTCTAGTGTTAGTCTTGGTAAAATTCTTTATCACAAGTTACAGTTTACTAGTTACCATCATTAGGCCAGTGTCTATTGTGTAGTCATGGTAAAATTCTTTATCACAAGTTACATTCACTAGTTACCATCATTAGGACCAGTGTCTAGTGTTAGTCTGGTAAAATCTTTATCACAAGTTACAGTTCTACTAGTTACCATCATTAGGACCAGTGTCTATTGTGTTAGTCATGGTAAAATTCTTATCACAAGTTACAGTTTACTAGTTACCATCTTAGGGACAGTGTCTATGTGTTGTCTTGGTAAAATTCTTTATCACAAGTTACAGTTTACTAGTTACCATCATTAGGGCCAGTGTCTATTGTGTTAGTCTTGGTAAAATTCTTTATCACAAGTTACAGTTTACTAGTTACCATCATTAGGGCGTGTCTATTGTGTTAGTCTGGTAAATTCTTTATCACAAGTTACAGTTTACTAGTTACCATCATTAGGGCCAGTGTCTAGTGTTAGTCTTGTAAAATTCTTTACAACAAGTTACAGTTCACTAGTTACCATCATTAGGGCCAGTGTCTATTGTGTTAGTCTGGTAAATTCTTTATCACAAGTTACAGTTTATCGAGTTACCATCATAGACCAGTGTCTAGTGTTAGTCTGGTAAAATTCTTATCACAAGTTACAGTTTACTAGTTACCATCATTAGGGCCAGTGTCTATTGTGTTAGTCTGGTAAAATTCTTTATCACAAGTTACAGTTTACTAGTTACCATCATTAGGCAGTGTCTAGTGTTAGTCTTGGTAAAATTCTTTATCACAAGTTACAGTTTACTAGTTACCATCATTAGGGCCAGTGTCTATTGTGTTAGTCTGGTAAAATTCTTTATCACAAGTTACATTTCACTAGTTACCATCATTAGGGCCATGTCTAGTGTTAGTCTGGTAAAATTCTTTATCACAAGTTACAGTTTTAGTTACCATCATTAGGGCCAGTGTCTAGTGTAGTCTGGTAAAATTTTTATCACAAGTTACAGTTTACTAGTTACCATCATTAGGGCCAGTGTCTATTGTTAGTCTGGTAAAATTCTTTATCACAAGTTACATTTCTAGTTACCATCATTAGGACCAGTGTCTAGTGTTAGTCTTGGTAAAATCTTTATCACAAGTTACACTTCATAGTTACCATCATTAGGACCAGTGTCTAGTGTAGTCTTGGTAAAATTCTTTATCACAAGTTACAGTTTACTAGTTACCATCATTAGGGCCAGTGCTAGTGTTAGTCTTGGTAAAATTCTTTATCACAAGTTACATTCACTAGTTACCATCATTAGGACCAGTGTCTAGTGTTAGTCTTGGTAAAATTCTTTATCACAAGTTACAGTTTACTAGTTACCATCATTAGGGCCAGTGTCTATGTGTTATCTTGTAAAATTCTTTATCACAAGTTACACTTCACTAGTTACCATCATTAGGGCCAGTGTCTAGTGTTAGTCATTGGTAAAATTCTTTATCACAAGTTACAGTTTACTAGTTACCATCATTAGGCCAGTGTCTATTGTGTTAGTCATGGTAAAATTCTTTATCACAATTACAGTTTACTAGTTACCATCATTAGGGCCAGTGTCTATGTGTTAGTCTTGGTAAAATTCTTTATCACAAGTTACAGTTTACTAGTTACCATCATTAGGGCCAGTGTCTATTGTGTTAGTCTGGTAAAATTCTTTATCACAAGTTACAGTTTACTAGTTACCATCATTAGGGCCAGTGTCTATTGTGTTAGTCATGGTAAAATTCTTTATCACAAGTTACAGTTTACTAGTTACCATCATTAGGACCAGTGTCTAGTGTTAGTCTGGTAAAATTCTTTATCACAAGTTACAGTTTACGTTACCATCATTAGGGCCAGTGTCTATTGTGTTAGTCTGGTAAATTCTTTATCACAAGTTACAGTTTACTAGTTACCATCATTAGGGCCAGTGTCTATTGTGTTAGTCTGGTAAAATTCTTTATCACAAGTTACAGTTTAC